>PVKP010029748.1:0-28662 GCA_004027715.1 Plecturocebus donacophilus | reverse complement strand
GGTCAAGAGATCGAGACCATCCTGGTCAACATGGTGAAACACCGTCTGTACTAAAAATATAAAAATTAGCTGGGTGTGGTGGCGCAGCCTGTAGTCCCTGCTACTTGGGAGGCTGAGGCAGGAGGATTGCTTGAACCCAGGAGGTGGAGGTTGCGGTGAGCCGAGATCGTACCATTGCACTTTATCCTGGCAACAAGAGTGAAACTCTGTCTCAAAAAAAAAAAGTTGTATTAGTCTGCATTGATATAAAGGAAATACCTGAGGCTGGGTAATATATAAAGTAAAGAGATTTATTTGGCTCGTGGTTTTTCAGGTTGTACAAGAAGCATGACACTGACTTCTGTTTCTGGTGAGGGCCTCAGGATGCTCCCACTCATGTGGAAGGGGAAGAGGGGCTGACATCAGAGTGAGAGCAGAATGAAGCAAAAGACAGAAGGGAGGTGCCACGTTCTTTTTAACAATCAGTTCTTTCAGGAATAAACAGAGTGAGAACTTATTATAGTGAGAATGACACAAGGCTATTCATAAGGGATCCACCCTGAGGATCCAAACACTTCCCACCAGACGCTACCTCCAAACTTGGTGATCAAATTTCTACATGAGGTTTTGAGGAGACAAACGTCCAAACTATATCATTTCACCTTGGGCCACCCCCAAATTTTGCACTCTTCCTATATTGCAAAATACAATCACCCTTTCTCAATATCCCCCAAAAGTCTTATTTCAGCATCAGCTCGAAATTCCAAAGTCTAAAGCCTTATTTGAGAGTCAAAACAAGTTTCTTCCAGCTCTGTGCCTATAAGTTCAAAAACAAACTATTTACTTCCAACATAGAATGGTGGTAGAGGGAGAGGGTAAACATTCCCATTCAAAAGGGATCAATCAAACAAATGAGAAGGGTGACAGGCCACATGCAAAACCTAGCAGGACAGACACTAAATCTTAAGTTCCAAAACGATCTCCCTTAACACCATGGCAGACATCCTGGGCACATTGGTAAGGAGTGGGCGCCCCAGGGCTCAGACAATTCTGCCTCCCCTGCTTTGCTGTGTGTAGCCCATGTGGCTGTTCTCAGGCTTTGAGGCACCTGCCTGCATCTTTTCCAAGCTAAAGGTGTGCGTGTTTCTGGTGGCTCTATCTTCCCGGGGTCTGGAGGGAGGTGGCTCTATTCTCACAACTCTTTTAGGCAGTGTCCCAGTGGGAACTGTTTGTGGGGCCACCAACCCCACATTTCACCTCAGTACTGCCTTATAAAGCCTCTCTGCAGGAGACTCTGCCCTTATCGCAGGCTGCTGTATGGGCATCCAGGTTTTTCCGTACATCTTCTGAAATCTAGGTGGAAATGGCCAAGCTTCTACCACTCTTGCATTCCAGGCACTTAAGAGCTTAATCCCACATAGAAGCTGCCAAGTCTTATGGCTTGTGCGCCCTCAAAGCAGTTATCCAAGCAGTACCTAGGACCCTTTGAGCTGAGCCTAGATCCAGAGCAGCCTGGCCAGGGTACTGGTGGGGAGCAGAACTCTGAGTTAGCACAGGCAACCTGGGTTTGCCACCTCCTCAAACCATTCTATTCTCCTAGGCCTCTGGTCCTGTGTTGAGAGGGGCTGCCTTACACATTTCTGACATGCCCTCAGGGATTCTTACCCATTATCTTGACTGTTAGAAACTGACTTGCTTTTAGTCATAATTTCTCTAGCAAGTTTGCTTCCCAGTCTCCTTGGATTCCTGTCCTAAAAATACTTTTTTTCTTCTTTTCCACATGGCCAGTTTTTAAATTTCCACAATTTTTTGTTTGTTTGTTTGTTTGGTCTTGGGCAAATTCATTCTTTTTTTTTTATTCTACTTTAGGTTCTAGGGTATATGTGCAGATCATGCAGGATTGTTGCATAGGTACATACATGGCAACGTGGTTTGCTGCCTCCATCCTCCCCATCACCTATGTCTGGCATTTATCCCCATGTTATCCCTCCCACTGTCCCACTGTTCCTCCCTCGGCCCCCACCAACAGACCCCAGTATGTGATGCTCCCCTCCCTGTGTTCCTGTGTTCTCTGATAACAAATTTCTGCAATTTATACACTCTGTTTTCTTTTAAAGTATAAGTTCCAACAGTACATCATTCCTTTGCTCCCATGTCTGATCATAGATTGTTAGAAGTAGCCAGGCCACATTTTGTCTGCTTTAGCATTTAAAAATTTATTCTACCAGATAACCAAAATCATCATTCTTAAGTTTGACCTTTTTTTTAAATTGTACTTTAAGTTCTGGGATACATGTGCAGATCTTGCAGGATTGTTGCATAGGTACACACATGCCATGATGGTTTGCTGTTTCCATTCTCCCATCACCTACATCAGGCATTTCTCCCAGTGTTGTCCCTCCCCAACCTCCCTGCTCCCTGCTGTCCCTGCACTAGCCCCCCACCCCCAAACATACCTCAGTGTGTGATGTTCCCCTCCCTGTGTCCATGTGTTCTCATTGTTCAACACCCACCTATGAGTGAGAAAATGCAGTGTTTGGTTTTCTGTTCTTGCGTCAGTTTGCTGAGAATGATGGTTTCCAGATTCATCCATGTCCCTACAAAGGACACAAATTCATTGCTTTTCATGGCTGCATAGTATTCCACAGTGTATATGTGCCACTTTCTTTGTCCAGTCTACTATAAAGACACATGCACATGTATGTTCATTGTGACACTGTTTACAATAGCAAAGACCTGGAACCAACCCAAATGCCCAAGTTTGTTGACTTTCACAAAGTTAACAAGAATGACTTCTTTTTTTCAGTTCCCTATACTTTTCTCATTTCCATTTGGGACCTCACTGGCATGGCTTTTACTGTTTATATTTCTATCAGCATTTTGATCAAAATCACTGAATCAGTCTCAAAAAATTCCAAACTTTCCCTTGTCTTCCTATCTTCTTCTGAGTCTTCTGAATTCTTCCAACTTCTGTCCGTTACTTAGTTCCAAATGCCTTTATATGTTTTCTGGTATCTGTCTGATATTTCCGGGAAATACACTTTTCTGGATTTGACATGATACTAGGGATAGCAATGCCCCACTTATCAGTACCAATTTCTTATTTAATCCACTTATATTGCTATAAAGAAAACACTGAGGCTGGGTAATTTACAAAGAAAACACCTTCGTTTTGTTCCTACTGCTGCAGACTGTACAAGGAGCATGGTGTCACCATCTAATTCTGGTGAGGGCTTCAGAAATCTTCCCATTCTTGGTGGAAGGCAAAGGGGAGCAGGGATCACATGGCAAGAGAAGAAGAAATTGAGAGAGAGATAGAAAGGAGGTACCAGAGTTTTTAAATGATCAGCTCTCCTAGGAACGAACAGGCTAAGAACTCACTCCTTACAGTGAGGATGGTACCAAGATGTTCACAAGCAATCCATCCACAAGACAAAAACAACCCCCATTAGACCCCACCTCAAACATTGAGTATCAAATTTCAACATGAAATATGGAGGGCACAAATATTCAAACTGTATCAAAAGTATATAAAGCACAAACAAGCTGGAATCCACAAACACAACCTTTTTCTCTCTGAAGATGAACTGAAATCTGTATGAGTATTTTGGGGGTTGTGTGTGTGTGTGTTTATTATTATTATGTTACTTGAGGTAGTGTCTTACTCAGTTTTGCTCAAGGTGGATTGCAGTGGAATGACCATGGCTCACTACAGCCTCAACCTTCTGGACTCAGGGGATCCTCCCACCTCAGCCTCCTCCCACGTAGCTTAGATGACAGACATACTCCACTACATTTGGTGAATTTTTGTATTTTTCATAAATTTTATAAACATTTTCGAAAGGCAAGGTTTTGTGACGGTGCCCAGGCTGGTCATAAACTCCTGAGATCAAGCAATATACTTGCCTGGGCATCTCAAAGTGCTGAGATTACAACCGGGAGCCACCATATCCAGCCATCTGTATCAGTTTTTGTGTCCTTTAAATTCATGGCGTGGTTGGTCTGCAGAAATCAGGGTTCTCCATCACAGGGCTACACATGTTAATACCTGGCTGAAGAGTCAGAGAAGTTGAAGAAGTATCTAACAGTTGCTAGACTGGCCACTACCTAACACCAATAAGGTGAGACAGCAGGTAAGCAATAAGATATGCCAACTGAAAAATGGCTACAGATTTACTTTCCCCCTTAAAATCTCCCAAAAGAATACAGTCTCTGAAAATATACGTATTAGTTAGTTTCACTATTGAAAGGAAAAAAACTCAGCAGATCACATGTCACTGCACTAGTGTAAATGGAAGACAGGACCAAAATATTAAGTGATATAGGTCTGCAATAGATAGAGTTTCTACAAAAGGAGAACTCAGAGTTTTATTTACAATATAAATTATATTTTATTACTATGACAATTAAGCTTATTTCCATCTCTACAAAAGTACAATTCATAATAAAATCTTAGAGTTTTGTGGCCACTTTTCTCCCCTAACCACCTCCCTTACCTTCTCTCCTTTACTTCACTCATTCCACTCCACTTCTGTTATGCTTGCTTCTTTGCTATTCCTGTGGCCACCCCCATAGTGAGCAGTTTGTGTGCTCGTCCTTCTGACAGGAAAATTCTTACAGCAGAAATCTCCACATTCATTATTTTGTATCCTTGGGGCCTTTTTATAGAAGGCCGTACCCTAAAGGTAACACCCATCTATACCATCACGTCCAATTCCATTTGTAACACATTTTTCATAGCATTAATATCCATATACTGAACTATAAATTTTACTTATTTATATTGTCTAGAATCTGTCTCCACTCACTGAAGAGTGTGCTCAATGAGAATAATGTGTTTGCCAGTTTTTTTTCACTGATCTATTCCAACCTTTATGAGAGAGCCTTGGAAAACATGGTATATGGGTACTGGATGGATGTATGGCTTGACAGTATACAAAACAGTATACAGAACAGAATTAATACCAGAAATATTTTTAAAAATTTACTTCGACATATATTTTTCAGTGCAAATAGAAATTCTGAAGGCATTGATGAAAATAGGAATTGTGAATGCATAGCTCTAGTCACTTTGCTTTATTGATATGAATAAAGTAACTAAACCAAATTGATCTGATTTGCCTGTATACTTAGAGTTAGGAGGTTAGTTATGTGTGCATGTGCATATGTGTATGCATAGTGAAATTCTGTGTCTCAAATAATTAAATATAATTAAGGTCTATATAATAGGATATTTAAAATAACTTTTTAT
Source organism: Plecturocebus donacophilus (assembly GCA_004027715.1). Lineage (NCBI taxonomy): Eukaryota > Metazoa > Chordata > Mammalia > Primates > Pitheciidae > Plecturocebus > Plecturocebus donacophilus. Next base: position 23,432 of record PVKP010029748.1, on the reverse strand, counting down.
TAACAGACCGTGCATAAATGTAAACTTGTAGTTTCTTTATTGTGATTTTCCTTTTTTAAAAACATAGAGACAGGATCATCCTCTGTTGCTCAGGCTCACTTCAGCCTCAAACGCCTGGGCTCAAACTACTCTCCCATTCAGCCTCCTGAGTGGTTGGGACTTCAAGTATGTGCTACCACACTTGGCTAAATGTTTTACTTTTGTAGAAACAGGGTCTCACCACCTTTCCCAAGCTTGACCTCCTGCACTCAAGTGATCCTCCCACCTTGCTCCCCAAAGTGCTAAGATTACAGGCATGAATCACTGCGCCTGGCCTATTTTCTTCTTTAATTAATGTTAATTTTTTACTCTGAATAATATAAATATTTGTTGATGCCACAATTTATACCTACTTTAAAATGAAGATTTCTGTAAGCATTTTAAAACCAATATGATGTACTCTGCTTAATTATGTTTTGCAGAATTTACTTATTTGATATTTAGTATAATGATTAAAAACCAAATCAACCATTTTTTACCTTGTATTTTTGAATTTTCTATTTTGTTGCTGCAAAGGTAATTCCAGTTTTTGCAATTACTTTTAAAGTCAAAAACCACAATTACTTTTTACCAATCTATAAGAAATTATTATAAAATACTCACCTGTCTATCTTATTATAAATATTTTGCTCTAGATGTGTATGTGCACATGCGTTTAAAAACCAGGATGAACTGGCATTTGTACTCGTTCCTTAAGTACGTATTTTATTACCCATAAATTGTAGTATTTACTTTTGAACTAATTCTCCAAAATATAGTGTCTGATTCTTCAGATGCAATCTTGACCATAACATGTGAAGGTATTCTTAAAGAAATAATATACATTTGTCAACCTACCTACCTATTAAGACTATGAAACAGTTTGATTAATATATATGTTATTCTTTTCTTTCCAAAATCGGATACTGGTAATTAAATTGTGTTCATAGGTATAACTCAATTTGCACTCACCCATGATTATTTTTAGTGAGAGATAGAGGAAATTCTGTTTAATTTACATAATAATAGGAGTGGCAAGAAGTAGAACAGATGTGTGATCTTATTCTTTTGCTTGTACAGTATTGCATTAAAATTTTATTGCTTTGAACAATAACTTTACTTCTATTTTCAACCTGTCTTTTTTCATTTTATCCTTAAGGAAAAAAATACCTAACCAACAACACTGGGAAGAAAAAGTTGTGAACTGAATATTTATTGGGACATCTTTCTATATTTCCTAGAGACATAAACAAACAAAAAAAATAATTGTGAATTATTAAAGTATTGTTCCACACTTTCATAATGTCTACACATTTGATCTTTTTTTTCTTAGGAAATTCAGTAATGTGTTCTCTTAGAAGCAAGAGTGCTGGAGCTATAATAAGGCCTGAATAATGTTAAGTTTTTGGAATGAGTTAAGACTTGAAAGTCCAATGAAAATGAATAGAAATCAACTTCACAAGGAAGAAAATATATTTTTAAAAAGAAATGAGAGGAATGGAGTTTTATTCCAATAAGTCAATGTAACTTATTAGTATGAAAAAAGGAAACAGTATCAAAGATAAATAGTATGGGATCAAATGGAACTTGAAAGTAAATTGATTCAGGACTGCAGTTTTTTCCTTTAAGAAGAAAAGTTTGTATACAGAAGGAAAGTTAGGGAGCAAAAACTTTCCAATAACATAGGTACTAATTACCTTTGTTCCTAAAAAAATACTTTTTCCAAAATATATATAGATATTCACTTATGTATACATGCTTGCTGCAACTATGCATTGAGTGCTAACTTTATGATAGGCACTGGGCTAGATGTTTGTAATAATAAAAAAAGATAAAACATGCCTTCTGTTTCTGCACAGAGTAATGGAAAGGCTGAGAGAGAGCCGCATGAATTTAAAAAAACGCATGCAAGGCGTGGAGAGGCAAAGAGGGCATACGGCATGGAGGGATTAGTTAAGTTTCCCCTGGGATTAGGTTTCAATGACAAGGTGAAAAATTGATCTGAATCTTAAAAGATTACTCAGTGATCAAGAAGTTGAAGATTTAGGTTGCAACATGAAAGGCGTAGGATTTTTTTTTTTTTTTGGCAGAGTTTTGCTCTGTCTCCCAGGCTAGAGTGCAGTAGTGTGATCTCAGCTTTCTGCAAACTACACCTCCCGGGTTCAAGGGATTCTTCTGCCTCAGCCTCATGAGTAGCTGAGATTACAGGAGCTCACCACCACGCCTGGCTAATTTTTGAATTTTCACTAAAGATGGGCTTTTGCCACATTGGCCAGGCTGGTCTCGAACTCCTGGCCTCACGTGATATCAGTGTATATTCTGATACATATTTATATCAGTGCATATTCTGATAGCTATAGCATAAGGTATTAAAAATAACTCAATTTATATGGAGGGGATGCTAAATATTAAGAGTTTAGGATTTAAAGCAGGGTATGAAAACTTTCTGTAAAGTTCCAGATATTTAAGCTTTGTAGGCCACATGTTCCTCTCATAGCTAGTCAACTCTGCCATTGTAGACCAAAACAGCTACATACAGTTGCAAATGACTGGGCATCACTGGTTCCCTGATAACTTTGCAAAACCTGGTAGAATCCAGATTTGGCCTACACACCATAGTTTACCAGTTTCTAATTTAGAATATGTAGAAGCTATGAAAAATAATTAAATTAGATTTTGGAGTGCATATGCAGATTTTTAAGCTTTTTGCAGGGATTTGAGATTCTAGTGAAATAATCACAAAAATAGTGGACATAGTACTTAATAGGAAGTTTTTCAGCTTTTACTTTTCTCCCTCCATTCTTCCTTTTAGAGTCCTCTGGTGTCTATAGTTTCTTTTCTCATGCACGTATGTACCCATTGTTTAGCTCCCATTTATAAGTGAGAATATGCAATGTATAATTTTCTATTTCTGTATTAATTCACTTAGGACAATAATCTCGAGATTCATCCATATTGCAGCAAAGGACCTGATTTCATTACTTTTCATGGCTGTGTAGTATTTAATTGTGTATAAATAACACATTTTCTTAATCCAATGCATGACTGATGGATGCTTAGGTTGATTCCATGACTTCACCATAGTGAATAGTGCTGTGATAAATGTAAGAGTGCAGGTATCTTTTTGATATAATAATTTTCTTTGGGCAGATACCCAATAGTGGGATTGCTGGGTTAAATGGTAATTCAATCATTAGTTATTTGACAAAGCCCTATACTCTTTTCCTTACTCAAAAGACATGAAAAGACACTTCTCAAAAGAAGACAAAGAAGAAACCAATGAACATATGAGAAAAGTGCTCAACAGCACTAATCATCAGAGAAATGCAAATTAAAACCACAATTAAATATCATCACATATCAGTCAGAATAATTACTATTAAAAAGTCAAAAAATAGCAGATGTGGAAAGGATGTGGAGATAAGGAAATGCTTCAACACTGTTGTTAGGGGTGTAAATTAGCTCCATGCCCATGAAGAAGTTTCAAGCATGGATGTGGTGTATTCATGCCTATGTTGGAAGGAAATCACTCTGGTACAGGTATAAATGGTTTGTGAGTGATGTGGGAATGCAGGCATGCAGAATACTTAGAAGACAATAACTCAGGACCAGCTGCCTAAATAATACAGGACCACTGGATATGGACAGGACTAGATATGTACAAAGGAGATAAGATCTATAGAATTTAATGAGGGATGAAGATTGAAGTAAGGAGAAGGAGGAAGATAGGAAGGTGCTAGGTTTATGACTCAAATGACCTGAAGGATAGTACTCTTCAAAGAAAAAAAAAGATTAGAGAAGAAAGAGTATTTTGTGGACCTGATGTACATTCATAGTGGGAGGGGTACCAGGATAAAAATGATTATATTTAATTTTTATCTTTATATTTGATGGACTTTTCTGGTGGTCATTTGTGACTTGGAGAGAGATTCTTAGCTAGAAATTACTCCTTAAGTATGGCGATATGCCCCGTATCTGCAGGGAATGTTTTCTAAGACCTTGGTGGATGCCTGAAACCACAGAAAGTACCAAACTTTATCATTATTAAGTTTTCCCTATGCAAACATACCTATGATAAGCTTAATATACAAATTAGGCACAATAAGAGATTAATAACAATTGATACTAATAAAGCATAGCACTCGTCACAATATCCTGTCACAAAAGTTATGTGATTCTGGTCGCTCTCTCAAAATATCTTATTTTACTCTAATCATTTATTTTATGACCTCGGTTGAACACATGTAATTGACACCATAGTGGGAAAGTCATGCATAATAGGGGACTACTGCAGTGATTACCTTGTGGGTGGTATTTGGTGATATTTAAAGTCATTTTCAAATGGGCTAAAAAATCTAAGAGTGGAAGAAGAAGAATGCCAAAGACAGAAGCGTGGACAAAACTACTCTAAGGGACCACAAGGGAGACACAGCGAGGCAGAAGTAGGAATGAAATTGACAGTCAAGACATATTTATGCAATCCAGACTAAATCATTACTATATAGAATAACTATCATATAAATAGAATGCTATTAGGTTACGGTGAGCAATTTTTTTTTTTTAAACATAACATCAAAACACTCTAAGAAATGAATGCAGATGCTGGAGAGAATGTGGAGAAATTGGAACGCTTTTACACTGTTGGTGGGAGAGTAAATCAGTTCAACCATTGTGGAAGACAGTGTGGCCACTCTTCAAGGATCTAGAACTAGAAATGCCATTTGACCCAGCAATTCCATTACTGGGTATATACCCAAAGGATTATAAATCATTCTATTATAAAGACACATGCACACATATGTTTATTACGGCACTGTTCATCATAGCAAAGACTTGGAACCAACCCAAATGCCCATTAATGATAAACTGGATAAAGAAAATGTGGCACATATACACTATGGGATACTATGCAGCCATAAAAAAGGATGAGTTTATGTTTTTTGCAGGGACATGGCTAAAGCTGGAAACCTTCATTCTCCACAAACTGACACAAGAACAGAAAATCAGACACCAGATGTTCTTACTCATAAGTGGATATTGAACGAGAACACATGGACACAGGGAGGGGAACATCACACAATGGGGCCTGTTGGGGGATAGGGGGCTATGGGAGGGATAGCAAGGGGAGAGATAGCAACAGCATTAGGAGAAACATGTAATGTAGATGATGGGTTGATAGATACAGCAAACCACCATGGCACATGTATACCTGCATGTTCTGCACATGTACCCCAGAACTTAAAGTATAATGAAAAAAAGAACAAAAAACCTGTACATGTAATAAAATTCATAGATACACCAAAATCAGTCTATTTTAGTGCATGTAATTTTAAAAATGAGAGGAAAAAATTAATGAATCCTAAAATCTAGACATAAAGAATGACTTTGTAGCAATTTTTTTTAACAATTGATTGAGATATTTTGGTTTATTGTTTGATATAATACTTTTTAGTGAGTAAATTACTTTTAGAATATTGGATTAAATGCACTGAAAAATATGCATGCTCATTATAAAAAAGTTTTACATAGTTAAAGATGACCAAAGCATTATAATTAGAAATAACATCATTAAATAACAATCATGAGCATTGACTCAATTATCTTGCTAGCTTCCTGGGAAAGCAAAGCAATAGAATAAAGTACAGGAGAAAATGAATGAAGTTGGAAGACAAAAAGAATTGTAGCAACAAACCATCTTGTCTGCACTTCCACAAAAAAGAAGAAGGTTCCCATTCAGTTTAACCCCCTTAGTAGAATTCTGTTCCTCCAGCTGAGTAAACTTAGCATATTCCAGGAACCGCTGATGACTATAATATTTTTACTCATACTTTTATTTTTATGTTCTCTTTCAAATCACTATTAATTGTATTTTTTCATATATTTTATATGTCTAAACTTTGAAATATATACTTTTTAATGAAAAAACAATGACAATTTCAATTATGCCATGTAATGTTCTTATTTCTAACACAAGTATATCCTTCTTCAATTACCTATAGAGAATTGTAGAATGCCAATGTCTGTCAGACAGCATGTTTTTTCTTTATCCAATTATCAATTCTATCTACATCTCACTTGAGAGATAATTAGAAACATATTTTGAAGTCATCTATGTTTATTGCTTATACTATTTTGAGTAACAGGTATATAAAAATATATGAGCTTTAATCAAAGAATGATAATGTTTTAGCACACGACACATATGAATATTGTTTATACATCTATTGTAATTTTTTGTGAATACTCTCTATTATAGTGGCATTTCTTAAGTAAGCTTCACTACCAAACTTTTATTTTTAGATTCAGCACCCTCTTAGCTGTTGTTTTTGAAATTTAATAAAATGATCTTAAAATCAAAGGCAGTAACAACTCTGCTAGAATACTGAACAACTGGCAAGAATGTTTAAAAACCTACTCTGTAGGAATTGAGAGAATAAATAATAAAGCGACTGAAAACAAGTTGACCTGGAAGCTGCATAGGAAAAGTCATGCAGATCAAAAGAACAAAATAAACTGCAAAAAAATATGAATAGCACTTAAAATATGTGAAAAGATTGCGTTATGAGGTTAGTATTATTTCAGTGAGAAATATATTAGTTATTTAATTAATAGTGAAATTCTCAACACGACAAGCAAGTGGCATATCAGGCTTGTTACAATATACAAAAAGACTTTCCCATATTAGAAATATCTATATATGGTGGATTGAAGAGTATTCATATACATTAACTATTATAATCATTTGGAAACTATCAGCTTTAAAAAATCAAGATTAAATAGCATAAACTCTGATCCAACAATTAAACAACAGATAATCACTTTCACAAAAGCACATTACCTATATATTAACAAATATATATTTACTCATTTAAACACATACACACACACACACACACACACAAACACAAACACACACAATCACCCCAAAATGATACATTGTGAGACAAAAAGCAAATAAATGGCCATCATTAAATAAAGATTTTTTAAAATGTCAAAACCAACAATGGTAGATACGTACCAGTTGATTTAGAGAGACTTCTGTGATTAAGGTAATTAGGGACAAGATGAACCAATTTTTGAACAGTCATAATTGATCTTAATTCTTCCTGTATTTTTAGATATATAAATTAAGCACAAATACAAGAAAGTATCTTAGTAAATTGACATGAATTAATGATTGGTAGCGGTTTTATGGGAAGTAAGAGAAGAGGCCAGTTAGACAAATTTTAAAAATGAAAGAAAAGAAAAAAATAACTACTAAAAGAATAGCACGTATGATAGTATCTTATTTGTGTATTTATCTAAAGATTTAAAGTTACGTATTTTTAAATATTTGTATAAAGAAATTTTAAAGAACCATAAAATTTAAAGTTCATTTTTGGATAATTGGAATGCTTCTCCTTAATACTGAATTGTGAAATTGATTTGTCAGATAAATTTTTTTATTATAGATTTTTACCAAAGGAAGATCAGTCAAACTGAATACTAGTTGCAGTAATTCAATTCACTTCATAGTTAATATGTTTGCTTCTTTATTTTATGCTGTTTTCTTTTTATATATGCTTAATATTAATATGTATTTATCAGTGAATAGAACACATATATATTTTTTCATAGTTTCTTCCAAAAACATATCCTTCAGCATATATCTCCCTCATTTCAACTATACCAAATTTTACAAGGCCTGAATAAAGTTATAGTATTGAATGAGATTAGATATAACATGTCAAAGATTAAGAATAATGGCAATGTCTCTTACTGTTTTTCAAGAGACACTAATAAGATATTACTTTCGAATCTGCAAAAGATTAGGGGGACAAATCTATAATTTCTTAGAACCATAAAGCATACTAAATAATGTTATCATTAAAGACAATGTCTTTGTCTAATTTGATTAGAAAGACATATTTATACATTTGAGTATTTATATGCATACATATATGCTTCCATGATGAGTTCACTACCCCTGAAAATTAGATCTCTTGGTAGACTGTGCAAAGCAATTTCAGAGAGGACAAGCTTGCTGCATCAAACCTCAACTTTCTGTCTAGAAACAATTATAACAACCAGAAAGTAACATTGAAGGACAAAACTTGCAGTTTGGGAATGCTAGCATATGAACAAATCTTGTAACAAATTTCCAGTTTTGGCAATGGTATCTCTCCAAATTTAGTTAAATTTTACAATCCTTTTATTCCCTTTTATAATATTGTATTATTTTTTAATTATGCACAAAATTATTTTTGTTAATTTTAAACACAAATAGTAAAACACATAACTGTATATCTTCTTTGAAACATGGGTAATACAAATTCCTAATTTTCAATGTTAGATCTCCTGTGTGCCTTCTTTCCAATTTTATTTCCCTTTCTCTGTTCAGTAGAGAAATATCACCCTAATTTTATGTTAACCACTCCCTTTCTTTTTTATGTGGTTTTGTAATATATACATGCATTCCTTTTTTTCATACTTGGCTTTGCATTCGGAATTGTACATAAATTAAATCACCATGTATGTATTATGACTTCTACAACTTCATTTCTTTGCCTCAAAATTTTATTTTGCTTTCTGTTATTTTTATTTCCATTGTAATAACTTTTGTTTGTTTGACATTATTTTCCTTTTTTCTACTTTCTCCCTCTAATTTAGATATTAAACACACTATTTTTATTTTGTTTAAAGTGTTTACCATCAGCATTTCTACATGTATAATTTAAAAGATTTAAATTTATTAAATAGCCTTAATATTCTTCTGAGAAAAGAAATAAAATCAATAATTTAAGTCCCATTTGCATATCAAATTTTGCTGTTGTTTATATATTAGATCTCTATAGCTTTATTTAATCCTACAAAATAGTATTACTATTGTTTTATTATTATTATTATAGTTTTTTATCTATTTCAATAATAATGTATTTATATACACATTTAGTTATAAGTTATGAGTTAGCTAAAATGCTCTTAATCTAAAGCCACAATGAATACAACTCAGAAACAAAATTAGCACTTAATAACATTTTCTGAAAACTGCAACATTTGAATGGAAAAACACATATCAAGCTTTATTTGCCACTCCAAAATAGTTTCAGCAATAAGTTCAAAAATAAATTATTTCATTGATTTACAATTTCTCTATACATTTAAGCATGTAATCTCATTACATCTTCCTAACAACCTAGTGAAGTAAAGTAGCAAAATTCTTATTTTTTTGGAAGAAACCATGGAGCCTAAGAGAAGCAATTGTCTGAACACAAATACCTGTTGGTTACAGAGCAAGTTCTCGTTCTGAGTCCAGGACACTTTGCACGACGTCCAGCTAACTATAATGAATTTACTGAGCTGTGCTCCCTCCATTTATGAGTACTTCACTTCACAGTGTAACAGTGCTCCTATTTCTCCACATCCTCTCCAGCATCTGTTGTCTCTTGATTTTTTTTAATGATCACCATTCTAACTTGCATGAGGTGGTATCTCAATGTGGTTTTGATTTGCATTTCTCTAATGACTGGTGATGATGAGCATTTTTTCATATGTTTGTTGACTATATAAATGTCTTCTTTTGAAAAAAGTGTCTGTTCATATACTTTGCCCACCTTTTGTTGGGGTTGTTTTTTACTTGTAAATTTGTTTAAGTTCTTTGTAGATTCTGGATATTAGCCCTTTGTCAGATGGATAGATTGTAAATATTTTTTCCCATTCTGTTGGTTGCTGGTTCATTCTATAGATAGTTTCTTTTGCTGTGCAGAAGCTCTTTAGTTTAATTAGATCCCATTTGTCAATTTTGGCTTTTGTTGTATTGCTTTTGGTGTTTTAGTCATGAAATCCTTGCCCATGCCTATGTCCTGACTAGTATTGCCTAGGTTTTCTTCTAGAGTTTTTAAGGTGTTAGGCCTAATGTTTAAATCTTTAATCCATCTGGAGTTGATTTTTGTATAAGGCGTCAGGAATGGGTCCAGTTTCAGCTTTCTGCACATGGCCAGCCAGTTTTCCCAACACCGTTTATTAAATAGAGAATCATTTCCCATATTATAGTTTTATCTGCTTAGTTATTTATCTCTTAGCTTAGCTTTTGTTCATGTTTACTAAGCAATCTACCTGGAATCTTTTCTTGTTTGTGAGACATATCCATATCTTCCTTCTGGAGATTCTCTTAGTAACAAAGGCACCAAAAATTATTCATACACCATGTTGTGCTTTCCACTATGGCTACAGAAAATTTAGCTGTTGGTTTAAAGTCACTCCTTTGGAATAAATATAATTTTTTTTTCCCTGGCCGCTATTAAAATCTTCTTTTGTTCTTTGCAGTTTTGTTGTTTCACTTTGGTGTATTTAGGGTTAGACTTTCTTATTTATAATGTGTGAGAGTTATTGAGATTCTCTAATTTGAAAATGTGAGTCTTTCACCAAGTTTTGTCCATCATTATCACTTTAAGTATGGACTCTGCACCATTTTCTCTCTGCTTTTCTCCTAGTACTCTTGTTAGCCAAGTGACAAAGCTTCTAGATTCTTCCATGCATTCTTAATGATTCTTTTAGAAATACCAGAGTAATATCTTATTTACTTTTCATTCTTTTTTCTAGCCACATCTAATCAACTAGGTAATTGTCCACGTATTCATCATATGAAACTACTTTTTTTCCTCCTTTAACTTTTTTAGATGTTATTCATATGTGCTTGACAATTTTATGTGTCTTTTTTCTTTCTCAATTTCTACTTACTATTTTATTTGGTCAGTTATATTTCACATACTTATTTGTTGTACTATTAATTGTTATATTCATTTGGGTATGACTACACTGTCTTGTATCCTTTTGATCTTGCTCATTATGCCTTTGTTTCTTGCATACCTTATCTTTCTTAGCTCATGTCCCTTAGAATTTTCATTTATAATAATGTTTGAGGTCTTGTTTGAAGACAATGTTCTACTCAAAATAATTTACATTTTGTTTTCCCATTTGCTTGGTGACACTATATGTTACAATGACATTAATACATTCCTTAGAGTTTTCCAGAAATATCTAAGAACTATAAATTCAGGTCACATGTTCAGGTGAGATTTTTGATTTTGAATTCTTGACAAAGATATTTTCCCTGGTATACGATGCAAAGTTTCAGAGAAGAACATTTCTTGTTGCCCCCTTTTGCAGATGGATTATTCTTTAGCTCACAGTCATACTAAGAGGATAGCCTTTACAGTTGTCAGTTTTGTTTGTTGAATCTTCTATCATATTTCCCACAAAATCAGTTTCTACACTTTGTTTTCTGCTACACAGTGGCAAAAATTGAAGATTAAAGTCGATATAATTTGACACATGACCCTTTTAAAATCTTTGTCTCTCTTTGTTTTCTTTTTGGCCTCTGAGAATTTTTAAATTATTTCTCATATCGTTGATAGATGTAAAGATTTGTTTTTATGTTATGCTTTTATTTTTCCACAGTTTCTTGGTATTTTTATTTGTTTTGCAGCAATGTCATTAGGGTATATCTTTCTTTAACAAGAGTCTGGATCAATATGTTCTTCCCATTACGATTATATTTATGTGTTAATTATCTCATATTTGTATTTTTGTAGAATTCCCCTAAGCAATTAAATAATCCCAAAGTTCCACTTTCAAAATTGTTTTTCTCCAAATCTGCACATTTAATGAGTTCTTGTAAACTTCAAGCTAATATTGATATTATTCAATCCTAATACATGAAATATTTACTTTCTGTTACAAGTAAAATTTTCCTCCTTCAAAACTTGTAATGAAGTCCTAATCACCATAATTTCTAAATATGACCTTATTTGAAGACAGAGTCATTGCAAATATAATTAGTTAATATGAAGCAATGCTGACCTAGAGTAAACCCTTAATCCAATATGACTACTGTTGTTATAAAAAGAGGAGGAGAGACAGAGACACTGAGAGACTTCTGCATGTGGATGGAAGCACAGCTCACCCTTCTGAATCTATAAGACAAAGAAGCGCAAGGGTAACTGGTAACTCCTCGAAGCCGGAAAAGAAGCATGAGATGGACAATCGTTCAGAGTTCTCTAGATGGGACCAATTTTGCTGGTATGTGATTTTGAAGTTCTGGTCTCCAGAACTGTGAGAGAACACATTTCTGTTGTTTTAAACCATTGAAGTTGTGGTAATCTGTTACTGCAGCTATGGAAAACTAATACATTTGCCAAATCTAATGCATTTTCTTACAGATTTTTTTTATGAAAGACCATCTAACCAATACTCTCATATGAAAGATCTACCATAATTACACTACTTTCTACTTTTTAATATCATGTTTCAATTCTTATCAACTCTGTTCTTTTCTCAACCAATACATTCTGCCATATTATCCTCATTATCTACTAAATACAATATTAACTGCTCCTTTTCCTACACTATGTTACACATGTTTACATAAAATTATTATTTTTTTCTCAGAATTCTTCACGTTTACATCTCCAGTTTGATATATTTTATATTTGTGTCTCATAAAATGTAATACTGTGCTGTAATCATTCAATGTATTTAGTTTAATTTAAGCACAATTATGTACAACGACTCTAAGACTTGTTGATAAATCAGACCCCAAATAAAATACATTAAGCCTTTTTCCAAATAAAGGGATGTTTCTCTATTACTAATGCAAATAAGAATATTCCAAATTTAATTTTGGAAACTGTTGACTGCATGTTTCAGAAAGAAAAATTGACTTATGAACTTGAACGCTTCTGGTTTTTCACAGGCAATTAGAAACAGTAGTTATCATTTTTCTTTTGTCAGCTGTTGTGTGTGCTTCCGGCACTATCATTTGTCTTAAATATTTTGTCTCTGATTTTGACCAAGATGCGATGTTAAGCATTTAAATATGTATTGAATAATATGCAAACTCTGTAAAGAGAAGGTTAGTGCATTTGTGTAACGAAAGCTGTGGAAATTTAATTCCAAATGAGAAAAAAGGTAATTCTGTCATGAGCTGTCTTTTATTAGTATGAAACAATAACTAGCTGAATATTTTATATTGAACCAAAATCCACCTAACTTTTGACATTTGTAATTTAATGCAGTAGTATTATATATTTTTTAAAATGCTGTTTTGCTGTTTGTTCTTAGAAATCTTTCCATTCAAGTATTACTATTCCCTGATTTTTTTTAATTTTAAAACATATGCATAAAATAAATGAGGTCCAAATAAGTGATTTGCCCATGATCACACAGAGAGCAAGTGAGAAAAGAAATAGTTTTCCTTATTACTAATAGTATCCCTAGTACTGGTTATTTCTTTTCTTGGAAATAAGGATTTTTCAGGCATCTATACCTATATGTGCAAATCTGCAGTATGTTTAACACTGTTCTGTTAGCTAAATAACTGTCTGGTTATTTATTATTCCCAAGTTTTATTTGTTGTACTTTGTGGTTCTCTAAATTCATAATTTCATTTTCTTTCTCAAGATCCTGTATCTAACTAACCTCTGAAAATTCCACGTCAAGAAAGTTTTGGTACAACATTTATGAGGTATACAATATCTTTTGTTTGATCATGGTCTTAGGCTTAGAGCAAGAGTGATCCTTCACAGCCTGCACTATGTCATTCTCTATTTACCAAGTTTAGTGATTATATACTCTAAATGGACACTTGTCCAAAACCCTAGGCAGCTTAATGTTTGTATGCCTCTGACATTCCAACTCATCCTCCAAGTCTCTTTTGTTCATAAATAAAATAATCTATTTTCAGATTACTGGTCCTTAAATAATCGAAACAGTTAAAACAAAAGAATAAAATCTAGTATTCTAAAAAGATACTCCAAAGACTATTTAGGTAATTGAATAGTCGATGAATGTTAACAAACCAAGGTTTATTGAATTATATTTACATTGTATTGTAACTTTTTAAAATTTATTGTCTTATAGGATTTAACAGGTATAAAGATATTACCTTAAACCAAGCCACTAAGTCACACACTGTGATATAAGGTGAGCTGTTGGATTGATCATTTTGCCTTACCATATATTTCATATTAACTCCCTTTCTGTCCCATCAGACACACACACACACACACACACACACACACACACACACACACATACATACACACACACACACTCTCGCATGTGATGTGTTTCATAAATACTTTGAGTGTCAGAGCATGCAAAACAAATAAAAAACTCTGTTTCTTGAATTCTGGGAACAATTTAAAACCTATTAAACCTTGCTCACCCTTGAAGAATTCCAGATTCTTCAAGATTGGAAACGAAGATGATAAGCATTTTTAAAATCAGTTCACTGAGCACTGAGCAATTGCTTAAGGGTGAGTTTGCCCTAAAAGACAGTAACAAAACCATGACCAATTTGTTTTCTGGTTCATTGTTCCTTGTGCTGTTACTATAGTCTGATATGAGTCATTTTACAATGCTAGAAGTTGTTAAAAATTAGCATTAATATTAAGGAATTTTCTATCTCTGCCCAAGATGCAAGGGGAAAAAATAGAGTTTACCTTATGCCAATGTCCTTTGTATTAGAAAATTACAGTTACTATCGAGATATATGTGATGCAAAATCACTCGTGTATAGTGTGACTGAAAACATCTGATGTGTGAGATTCAGTCATTGCCTGCCATCCTGTATATATGCTTAATCTATCTAGTGGTTAGCAATTATTTTCAGACCCTGAAGCTCTACCCAAGACTCTCTTATGCCAAAAGGGTAATGTCACTTGAAGGTTAAATGAATAGGACATTTTTTTATTATGACATGGATATCTTACCTGTTGCTGCTACAAGATGGTCAATAACACTGTTTTACTAATTTATGAGGAAAACATCCTACAGATTTTATGTTTATCTTTATTTGTGAAATATATTTGAATTTATTATTTTTAGAAGTTTTATATAAAATCAAATGAAATTTTATTATGTACTATTTAATATTAATGATTTCAAATATCTTCATAATAAACTCATGTTAGATGACTTCATATTAAACCTTAAATTATGGTGAAGCCTAGTAAGGCTTTAAGGACACAGGCCTTAGTAGAAAGAGAAAACCTGGTATGAAGGAGACAGAAATAGAGAAATCAACAGCTGTTACCCATTAGAAGTTCACATGATAATATTTAATGAGTGTGACAAACAGATTTCAGCTATGCCCAACATCCCTAAGCTAATAGAGGCTTGTTCTAGTGAGGGAGGCATAGTCACAACATTTCTGAAATGGACAGACTATATCATAGGACACTTGTATTTAAGTTGGATTGGGTTATGATAACAAATAGGAAATAAGGATTGCAGAGTGTATCAACTTAAAACAGAGGGCTTTAATGGTTTTGAGTGTTAGGTTGAGACTTTGGAGAGAGGATAGAATAAAAGTCACATATAGGCATATAAATTGGGTAAGAAAAACAAGACAGCAGGAGAAAGTTGATAGTTTGCTGACTTAATAGATACTCAGAACTCTGAACAGAGATCCGGGTAAATACTAGACACAGTACAGAAAAAATAATACCCAACACATCAATCTGTGAATCTGAGCCTATCTGCAACATTTTTCTTTAAAAAAATATAATTTAAAGGATTGTTTTGGGAATTGGATACACTAAATTAAAAATATTTTTTGCTGAGATCTAAGAGGAACTGTTTGTTATTTAAAACAAATGTCACTGAATTGATGGCGTTTGCTTCATTTACTTAATATAACAAAACAAATCCTGGTAAAATCCTAGCTTTAGAATTCTGATTTCTTAGTTTATGGTGTACTCTCTCTGCTTTGCTGAATTCCAACAAAACATGGTGTCTCTTACTGCTTGACTTCGTGCATTTGTAATTCTAAATAATATTGTTTTATCTTATTGATAGGACTCTTAACTATAAAAGCAATGGCCATTTTTGGTTGTTGTAAGTATCAAAAAGAAGTTGCATTTATGAAAAATAAGTAATTATTTTGTTTTAAACAAGGCACATTTTTTGTGCATTTTACTTTTATTGTTTTAATTAATTAATAATTTTACTTGATAAATAATTGTGTATATGAATGGGAAAATAAGAGATATTAAACAAAGGTATAATGCTTCATTTAGACTGGAGGAATAAGCTTTAGTGATCTATCGCACTGGATGGTGACCAAAACGCAGGCTTAAATTCTGCTAGGCCAATGAGTTCTGTAGCACTTCATGAAAGGCAGTCTCTGTTGGTGACTAAGACAGGCTGGAAGTGGTGAATGGGTTCTTCTATCTTAGATATTGGAGGCATGCATGAGAATTCATATAAATAAAGTATTCTGTAGTCAAATGTCATAAAACTACAAATTTAAATCAAGAATACAGGAAATTATAACTGGATAACTGAATGAAATTTTGTTATTTGTTTGTATGCAGTCAATATATCTGCAATTTATGAGATACTTTCAGCCATGATATGCAATAAAAGTATTTCTTTTGTATTGTATTTGAGATGAAGACAATAGAATTCTAATTCATAGCCAATTAGAATTAAAGAAACTATGATTACCAATTATGTGATATTTGCGTTTTTTAATTTTTAATTTTTATTTTTTTAAAAAAGAGAAAAGAGCTTTAGACGTAGAGGTAAGGATCATGCCCCACAATCCCTTTGATAGTTACACTTTCGCTTCCTATGTGTGTATTAACCTATGGAACTCTTGCAACTACCTATGAAGAAATTATAATTTTTATACTCATTTTAGAGATGAGGAAGCTGAGACATAGAGTTTAACTTGCTCAAGGTCAGACAGCTAATTATTGGAACTAGGACTCTAGACAATGGGGCTACAAATTACCTGATTTTTATCTCAATGCTATGTGTAATCTAAAATTAGAAATCAGGAAATTTAATCAACAGTAGTTACTGTTTCAAAGTTTGAAGGACATAGCAACAATCATAAAAAGTAATGCCTCAAATACATTGTCTCTTTTGCAAAGTAACAAACTTCTGTATTAAATAAACTGAGAGTATCAAAGGAACATTAATAACCTACTGATAAGACAATAGTTATATATATATAATTTTTAACATATACATAGGTAATTTCAGACATTAATTTCACACACACACAACACATATAGATGAAGATTTCATTCAATCTTTGAAATGTAATCAATATATCTTTTGAAGCTGAAGTCCTGAATCACAACTTTCCTGAAGATTTAATTAGAATCAAAAATTTTTAGTACAGAGTCAATAATTTAATTATGTAGTAAACATATCACTGCAGGCTTAACTTTTGGAAAGTTACTGAATTATACATTTAAAGCAAACAACTATACACTTCAAAAATAGTATGAATGTCTATCATGTTTGGGCTTGATAAGTCAAGCCTCCTCCTTTCTGGGAAATGAATGAAAAGACACTGAACTTCATTAGTAATTACTGAATGCTTATGCATATATACGTATGTAAAAAGACTACAAAGTGTCCAAGGAGATGATAAGGAAATCAAATCATCTAAATAGTATAATAACCTAATGGGTCTCAGAGGAAAGCATGTTATTTAATAATAAAAGGGCAGATTCATTATGATGCTTCCATTTGCCTACTGAAAGCAATATCCATGATACTCTGCATGACCACCAAAAGAGATATCATGGATGTCTCTTTTTCCCCACCATCACCAAGTTTTGAACAATTATTAAAGTTGCTAGTAGTGATTAATAACCAGTAGTAGTTATTAGTAAAATTTGATCATGTATTTCCAAAAAAAAAAAATGCCTATGAGAAAAGTGGCCTAAAATGATCTTTTTATAATATGGTATTATTTAGTAGAATGCATCAAAAATATAATCACTATATAGATACATAATCTATGTGGAATATAAAACCAAATAAATCAAAAATAAGAGGCTTAATTATTTATATTTAAAATAAGAGAAAATACTCTCCCTTTTCCTATAGCATTTATTTTATAATACTTACAGTTTTAAGTTCTTTTTCTATATTTTTGAAGTGTGTGGAAATCTTTTTAAAAGTTAAATAAGCTTTTTGTTAAGTATAAAAGCCAGGAATGTCCTTCTCTAGGTCTTGGGAATCTTCTCTTTGAAATGTAATAATCGAGAAAGATAGTGCCCCTATCTCCCAGTTGTTTTGTGAAGGAAGAATCCTAACTCAGTGGGTGCTTTACTCTAAGTTGTAAAGCTCTCTCATTAGAAGGATGTGAAAAGTTGACTTATTTATTAATTTTGGATTAGTCAATTAACAAACACAGACGGCCACTTCATCTGTGGAATTGTAGAATGACCTCAGTGTGTTAAATGGTGCTGTCGGGGGCCTCTTACTTGAGCACTAGTTATTGTTTATCCTGAGAATACATATGTAATTGATTAGATCTGATTCACTATACAAAATAATAATATTTATTCCTGTCTTTGCATTCCCTTAGTGGGATGTCTGTGATGAACATCACATTCTGTTTTGATACGTATTCAATTATAAAAGCTGTTTTCTTTTACCTCTACATTTGCAGAGAGGTTTTCTAGGTTGGAAGTAAATTTTATTTTTAATTATATTTACCCAACAGCATTTATTCCATAAAAAAGAAAATTCAAATATTTCTCATTTGATGTAAATATCTGAAGTGTTATGTAGTGATTGTAAATTACAACTATATCTTATTCATGTTTAATTATTAGATCTTGCTCTGAGTGAAAGTGTTTTGCTGAGAAATATAAAGTTTTTATATTACTTAAAATTGGGGTTTCCAAAACTTCATAATAATTATTTTATGGACTTTTGAATGAGTATAGCTAAAGTGGTTCATAAATTTTCTAAAAAATTGAAAGTTTTGATTTATAAAACAAAATAAGAGTAGTTTCTTTTTTCTCTCTCAACTTGATTAGTGTTATAACTTCTACTGTTTGGTAGTTTAATTGTGATGCTAAAATGCTGGTATTCTTTTCTGGGTCAAGACAGAAAGCAGTGAAGCAGAGAAAGGGAGAGAAGTTTCCACCCGCCAGCTGTGCTTTACTGCTCATTGCATTTGACATGCTTCATGATGAGTGAGGGATACACAGAGTACTATATGCAATTTTACTGTAGCCAGACACAATTATATCAATGAATATGTGTAATTATAGCTATTTACAAATAATTCCCAAACTGACTGACAATTGCATGCACACAAATCTTTATGAAAATTGGGAAATTAATATTTATTAATATTAATATTTTTCACAACAATATTCCTCAAGGTGAAATTATGCATTCCAATTTTAGTATTCCAACGTCTTTTTTTCTTCTCAAGTACATAATCTACTTTTTCTATTTTATATAATGAACAAAGAAAATAAAGCCATTTGCTACAGAGTACTATTATTGCACATTACACCGAAGTATTTTCTCTTTTGGCATATTACTTAAAAGTTTGTCTTAATATTAAAATGAAAATCCTTGTTTTCTGGTCTAGAAGAGCAAACAGATAAAATCAAGCAAAGAGACCGGGAACGTAGATACTAGGAAATTAGATCATACAATTTTGAAAACAAAGATCAAAGTTAACTTTGCACTATACTCTTCCCAACATTAATGTTTATAAACTTCCAGTAAAAATACAGAGACTTTTAAGCAAATGACTTCTTTAATGTGGCTTAAAATTAAAACTGCAATGCAATTCTGATACTATTATTTACTAAAATTAACAGAGTAAGTCTAGCTAGATTTAATCTTTTATGTGTGTTGAGACATAGGGAACTGGAAAAGTAATTAATAACTTAATTATGAAACTATACAAGG
Source organism: Plecturocebus donacophilus (assembly GCA_004027715.1). Classification (NCBI taxonomy): domain Eukaryota; kingdom Metazoa; phylum Chordata; class Mammalia; order Primates; family Pitheciidae; genus Plecturocebus; species Plecturocebus donacophilus. Next base: position 3,689 of record PVKP010029748.1, on the reverse strand, counting down.
GTCTTGAATGAGGCGATCTACAGACTAATCTAGCACAGTGTTGTTCAACCATGGTATCTTGAGGAGTTATTTAACCTCTCTGACATTCAAATTCCACAACAATTAATACAAAATCTGAAGACTAATTCCACATTTCTTTCTTCATCTTGCAATGTTTCTTAGTTTGTTTATTCATTCATTTGTTTTTATTGTTTTCTTTTTCCCCTGAATCAAATGAGATATTCTATGTAAAAATAACTTGCAAAATGTAAGTCACTGTATCGATATTGTTAAATTTGCTCCCTTTTCAAGCTTGCTGGTACATAAATACCCAGCCTGTGCTTTCTTAGCAGGTATTTGAGATACTCAATGCTTGGTAGTTCTAGAATTTTTTCAGAACTTCAGTGGCTGTAAGAGTTTGACAGGAGACATGACTTAAGAAAGAGAAAGTCAGAACAGTCTGCATTTTATTAATGCTGAAAGAAGCTGCTTTAAGCAATTTGCGTTCTTCTTTTTGGCTCTACAATTGAATGTTCTTTCTAGCCTTTCTTAATTTATCTATTCTTTCATTTCTTTTAAAAATCTTTAGATTTGTTTAAACCCAAGGACAACACTCATATACATATGTTTGCACATTGCTATAAGGTAGGACATCACAGACATGAAAAACTAAAATTACAATTAGAGACATCACTCTTATCCACTCCAGGAGATGTTTTTGCATCTTTTTAATACATATAGAGCAGAGCGATATGGAGATACAACTTGCCATTTAAGCCCTCAAAGAAGTTTGAATAGAAACAATACTAACGTGTCCATCTAAGTAAGTACTGTTGTCCACTGGGTTACCTGTTCAGGTTGCTATAACAAAATACCATGAACTGGAACACTTATAAAAAATGGATCTCTCTATATATATTTCACACAGTTCTGGAGGCTGGGAAGTCCAAGATCAAGGCACTGGCAGATTCAGTTTTGTCCTGTTTCTGGTTCATAGATGGTCATCTGTTCACTGAGTCTTCACATGGCAGAAGGGCAGAACTCTGATCTCTCCATCCTTGTTTATAGGGTTAATCCCATTCATGAAGGCTTCACTTTCTTGACCTCTAGTCAACTCCAAAAGGCCCTATCTCCTAATGCCATCACATTGAGGGTTGGGGTTTCAACATATAAATTTTGAAGGAACATAAATTCAGGCTATAGTACCAACAGACATGTGGAGTGATGAGAACCCTGAGCACTCCTGTTGAAAAAACCCTTCAACGATTGCCTCAGGAAAACTTAGAGTTTGTAACAATTTTGTATTTGTGCAGTTTTTTCGGGGGGTCGTCGGGGAGAAGGAGTCTTGCTCTGTGTCCCAGACTAGGTTGTAGTAACACAATCTCTACTCACTATAACTTGTGCCTTCTGGGTTCAAGTGATTTTCCTGCCTCAGCCTCCCTAGTAGCTGAGATTACAGACATATGCCACCATGCCCGCCTAATGTTTATATTTTTAGTAGAGACAGGGATTCTGCATGTTGGTCAGGCTGGTCTCAAACGCCTGACCTCACGATACCCAGACCTCAGCCTCCCAAAGTGCTGGGATTACAAATGTGAGCCACAGCGTCCTGCCCTTGTGCTGATCTTAATCTTTTTAAAAAAGCATTAAGACAAGTAATAGTAAGAATATCAAACGAAGTTATAATAGAAATCAAGATAAAGCATTAGTCTCAAAAACATACAAGATAAATGTAACAAAGCAAATGAAGACCACAAATTCATAGGCCATAAATTTATTTCTAATTATTTTTTTAAAGCAGGCAAGAGGAAACAGTAATACATGGCTGCTTATGGGATTATTATCATCAGAAAGAGAAAGAACATTGATTCCTTAGGGGATGTGAATTGTACCTTGCATACCTCTTCTAAAAGCAATACGAACCTAAATCTTTGAGGCGAAAGAACCAAGAGTGATACATTTTTCTGTAGTCTTTGTGTAGATAATGTAATCGCAGATTTCGAATGGCCGGATAGTTTAACTTTAGACAACAACTAAGTGTGGAATGCTAAAGGAAAGCTCAGTGAGCTTATGTCTGTGTTGTTTCAATGATAAACAAAAAAATCACCTGGAGGAGTAGCTAGATTGAATATCATCTAAAGCACTTAACACAGATAATTTCTCCAATTCAATATATTTATGGGGACTGATGGACAACGTGGGATAGTGTATTCTCAGATGACAGGCTAGAGCACTGACTCTGAAATGCTGAGGGAAGGTGTGTTCAAATGCATTAAAAATCAGACAATAAAGAAATATAATTAGAAATTTCTCTAGAGTTGATGGTTGCTTCAATTTAGACCATAGGTGGTACAAAGTAGTTGCGAAGATTGTGAAAATTAGGTCAAGCTTTAGGTACATATTTCTTTTTGTGCATACAAAGTTAAGCAGATTTTCATCAAAGTGCCAGGGAAGTCATTTTAGTGTATGAATATTTCTTTTTGCTAACTCAAATTTCAAGATACATATTGTTATACTCTATGAACAAAATAATCATTCTCTATTCCAGGCTTGTAATTCTTTTTCTTTTTCCCTTAAATCACCAAATGTGTAGTGTTCATGTAGCTATCAGACAAGAAATATTTATAATACTGTTGTTTTATTAGCTATCATAAACTATAAGCACCAGCTGAAAACAACTTAACTTACCTCTAATTTATTGAAGTAGGCTGCAGGTCCTGCCTACTCCTGAAACAATAAGGAAACAAAGTACCATTAATAAATACAGGAATGGCAAGATTTCAAATTTAGAATTGACACCCTGTAGCAGGGTCTATGAACATTTGTACTTTTCCCTAGGTTGTATTTCCCAGCCTCCCTTCCAGTTGAGTTTGGCCATGCAACTGAGTTATGGTCAAGCAGAGGCTAATGAATGTAACCTATGCAACCTTCAGACTCATTAAACAGATTTCCACTCATGGTCTTCTATACTCTTTCGCTCTGCCAGATGGACGTTGATGACTAGGAAATTTTTCTAGGAGACATGTTGAAGGTGTATTGTCACTGACATTTTGCTATTGAATTACTACACAGAACAGAGCACTTCCTCCAATCTGCATGTTCTTTGATCTGGATACATGAATGAGAATAAGTTGATAGTCTAGAAATGTTATACATTGAGGGGTGTATTTGTTAGTAATGTTATCCTGTTTAAGTCATTTAACTTTGTCCTACACAAGAGATCTTGTTTCTACTGAGAAACATACTCTTTTATATTTCTATATATTTGTGAAAGATGGTCTCTAACATTGTATTTACATATTGATTAGTTTGATTGTAGCTTGTATTCTCCAGATTCTTTGAATTCATCTCTTATCCCTCATCATGCTCCAGCCACTCTGGTCTTCTTCCTGTTTCTCAAATATATCATATTCCTTTCTGCTTTAGAACTCTTGCACTTCCCTTTTCTTTCCTTCCTTCTATGTCTGATTCCCTCTCATCTTTTATGTGTTAGTTCATATGCCATCATATCTGAGATCTTCCTTTGCTGACATGAATAGAGAACACCTACCATTTGACTTCCTATATCCATTATTGTGCTTATCATTGTTGGAATGAATGTTACTGCTTTATTTTTTGGTTACATTTGTGTAAGTGTGGATGTGTGTTTGTTTTTCTCCCTGCTTTAAATCTAGTCTATAATATGACTCACACTTTGTCTTTTTTATTCA
>PVKP010029747.1:0-28668 GCA_004027715.1 Plecturocebus donacophilus | reverse complement strand
AGAAATTTACCTCTTTCCACATTATAGTTCAATTTTAATGAATGTTAAATTGCATATAAAATGAAAGGATTAGAATGAGAAGACCTTATATGTCTTTTAGTTAAAGTGTCTCCAGAGTCTAAGTGCAATACTGACTTTGTATTTTTTTATTGTGCAGTTATTATAATTGAATCTGATTTTAATAATAATATTTAACATTTAGAAGTGCTTTTCTGCCGTGGACTGCACTGGACACATTTTTGGCATTTTTGCCATTTTCACAATCTAAAGTGGGAGTTTCCTAGTTATATGTGTTTTACAGAATAAAATACTGAGGTTCGATAAGGCAAAGTCACAAGTTTAGTGAGACATCTGGGATTCATATTTATTAGACTATTATATTAAACATAATTTTGAGAGGAGAAAAACATTTAACCAATGAATTTGCATTGCCAAGCACATGTCAACATTTAATGTAATATTCACAAAGCCAATGAAAGCAGGATTCAGTAAATATTCTTGTCCCAGAAATAAGATAGAAACAAGTTGTCTAAGGGTGTCCTAAGATAGAGTGACTTTGTAAAGCTTTGATAATGTGTCACAGCTTTGTGGCAGATAAAGCAAACATACATATTTTATGTCATTGGTTCTGGGGCAGAGCTCATGCTAAGCAGAAAAGCTGACATAATTCCTGTTCTGTTTTTAGGCTGCCAAGACTTAGGCTAAAAAGAGGTAGTGACTGTTGAATGAATTAAGTCTTCCATGCTCCTAGGATTCGGGTTCTTCATGGCTGAAAGTTAAGAAAAAGAATGTGTCTGATCCATTGGCTGGTGAAAGTATTTGCTTACTTTGTCTCAGTGCCAGTCACTGCTCTGTGTGCAAACAGTACATCCAAACAGCAAGGAACTTTGTTCCAGCCTCATTATATGAGGAGGTTGCTTACATAGTCAGTTTGATTTGGTCACCAAATTCTAATCAATAAAATTTAGGCTGCATTTGTAATTAATCACACTATTGTCATTAGCAACTTAAGGACTCTTTTTAACCTAGAAATTTATAATTATGATGTTCTAGTCTGGATTCAACCACATGTTCCCTACCATTTAAAGTTGACCCTGAGATGAGGACTTGTTGCAGGGTGCTATGGATGGAATGTGTGTTTAACCCCAACATTCATATGTTGAAACCCTAATCCTCAATGTGATGGCATTCCAAGGTGGGGCCTTCGTGAGGTAATTAGGGTTAGATTAGGTCATGAGGGTGGGGTTCACTAGATGAGATTAATGACTTCATAAAAAAAAGGAGGAGACATATCTCTTCTCCTTTTGGCAAATGAGCAGACAGCAAGAAAGCAGTCATCTGTAAACCAGGGAGAGGTCCTCCAAGAAGAACCCAACCATGCTGGCAGCCTAATCTTGAACTTTTATCCACCAGAACTGTGAGAAATAAATGTTTGCTGCCTAAGTCACCAGTCTATGGTATTCTGTTATAACACCCCAAAGTGACTAAGATTCAGGGAGTTTCTTTTGGAGGCAATCACAGAAAGCTAAAGTGCAAGAATAGAGAGAGAGAGAGAGAGAGAGAGAGAGAGAGAGAGAGAGGATTACTTTGAGGGGCATAGACTTCCTCACATTTCTGGGTTGCACCTGCATGTGGCTAAGCTGCTTTCCACAGCTTTTGAGAACGCTGTACAGTGGGGCACCATGGACGTTGGCAAAGATGCACGGAGCTGTCCACCGCATCAGTACTGAAATTAGGTGTGCTGAGGGGATATGGCACAATTCATCACAAATGTCTGTGATGAAAAAAAAGCCTTTCACAAAAAGGCTTTCCTAGGAATAATGGCTGAAATGATAAAATAAATTGTCTATGCCCTACTAATTCTTTTATATATTTCTATATGCTTTTTTTTTGCTGTGTTTTGGGAAATTACAACCACTTCAAGTCAAAGTCAGTTTATGGTTGGTGGTAGTGCCAACTTCTCATTATTAAAAAATTTGCAAAATGTCAATTTCTGGACAGTTTTGAAACGACCCAAAAAGAAAACCAAAGCCTTAGTTTTCAAACTCACTAATGAAGGACTTTTACTAGACAGGTCGCTGGAAGGGAATAGGTGATTATAAGACTAGAAAATGACTTACATTTAATTAAATAACATTCAGAAGTTTTGATTTAAAAATTATTTCATTTCTAATTTGTCATTGCAGAATTTTTTTGAGACGGAGTTTCTCTCTTGTTGCCCAGGCTGGAGTGCAGTGGTGCAATCTCGGCTCACTGCAACCTCTGCCTCCCAGGTTCAAGTGATTCTCCTGCCTTAGCCTTCTGAGCAGTTGCCACCATGCCTGGCTAATCATTGCAGAAAATTTGAAAAACATAAATTGAAATAGAAGGAAACTGTATCAATGATAACTTCATACCCAGAAATAATCATGGTTATTATACTGATATAATCCTTTCCAGTCAAAAATTTTTATTATAGATATGAGTAGGTGATTTTTTTTTGGATAATAAGTTTCCTATTGAGTGGCAGGTAAGGAAACTAACATTTATTGAATGGTTTTTATTTGCTAAGCATAGAATTGGATGTTCTATACACCTTCCCTAATCCATCAGCCTCTGTACTGTTTGTTTTTAGGAAGCCACATTTCCAGCCTCAGAGTACTACGTGCATTGGGTACTGCCTAGTGCCTGTCTCTCATCATTGAAAGAGTGCTTTGTCTTCTACGGGCCCCAAGGAAGCAAGTCAGAAAGGTTAAGGGCAGCCTGGAAAATGCTGAGAAGTGTTTTTTTCTAATGGAAATGAAAATGGAATAGAGAGAGGCAGAAGGACGAAGGGAAATGCATTAGGGTAAAGTAATGAAAAAGAAATTTCCTTAAGTTTGTTTTCCTCACAGCACTATGTTATATCCGTTTTTAGGTCTGCTTGTTCAAATGACTAAGCAGATTTTCCCAATTAAACCATCATTTACAACCCTGCTCATCCCAAATGTGTAAATAAGCTTCCTTTGGATTTGTCTGACAGGTATTTGCTTTGCATCATCGTTGGTGTTTTGACAACATTACCAGAGATGAAAACAATACTGCCATATGCCCAACTTCTTCAAAATGCCTTTTTCCTTCCTTTATCTTGGATTCATTGGTGTAAATAAATAAAACCTGCCCTACCATGTCCTGTTTCTCCTCTCTCTTTTCCTTTCCAATTCAAGAATTTAATTTGAAAATGGTTATTTTTAGCCCTGTTCTCAACTTGCTTGCTGAGAACAAGCCTATCCTTTGTCCCCACCATGCTACTGATTGCTGATAATGCAGCTTGCTGAAGGGTGGTGGGCACAATCTGCAAACAGTACAGATAAGAGTGATGGAAAAGTGGGTTGCAGCATCCTGCCACTAACCTGGGAAGGGACTATAATCACCTTTCTATTCAGCAATATGTAGTAGATGACTGAAACTGAGCTAAATGCAGAGGACCCACCTCTGGGTGAAAGTCGAAGAGAACTTCCAGTCTCCTGGAAGACAGTGCTGGGTGATCTATGCCCACTCTGTACAAAGAGGAGGAAACACTGGTCAGGCACAGTGGTTCACGCCTGAAATCCCAGCATTTTGGGAAGCTGAGGCAGGTGGATCACTTGAGCCCAAGAGTTCATGATCAGCTTGGGCAACATGGCAAACTCTCATCTCCAAAAAGTACAAAACTTAGGTGGGTATGCTGCATGCGCCTGTGGTCCCAGCTACTTTGGAGGCTGAGGTGGGAGGGTCACTGGGGCATGGCAAGTCTGTGCTGCTGTGAGCTGTGATCATGCCACTGCACTCCAGCCTGGTTGACAGAGTGAAACCCTGTTTTTTTTTTTTTTAAGGAGGGAACATGGAAAGTGGCCACTCTGAAATGGCGACTTCTATTCAGAGGGCATGAGTAGAAGTTAGCCAGGTGGTAGAAGTTAGCCAGGTGGTGGAAGTTAGCCAGGTGGGGATAGGTCACCACTTACAGCCGTGGAGATTATGCCCTAAAAACCTAGCTTTTCTGACAGAGCGTTAAGAATAGAGAGCAGCAGTTGCAAATGCTGGACATAGCACAGCAGGCAGAGGAAAGGAACGAAAGATGTGTGTTTGGTGAGAGGGACCTGAAACAGGTTGGAGAGGACACACTAGAGGCATCTACTGGTTGAGGCGTTGGTTTCTGAGTCTCAATTTTCATTTTTTAATGTGACTATTAAAAAAGTGTTTGCCTCATAGTTTTGCTGTAAAACTTGCTTTTGGCAATATAGGTAGAGTGCTTAGTAGGGAACATGATGCGTTGTAAACACTCATCAATACGGCTATTATGTTATACTAAGGTTTTGTTTTATAGTTTTTGGTGTTGATAATGACGAGGTTGATGGTATTATTATTAGAAATTCCACTTTGTGCCATGGGAACAGAAAATGTATGGGTTTCCATAAATGCACCATATGAAGATCCCAGTAGCAGGGCCATGGATGAAATAATGTACAATAAAGTGACCTTAGGTGATGGGACATTGGGAAGCAGCAAATAAAAAGAAAAAGCAAAGCAAACAGAACAACAAAAATCCACTCAAAAATGCTTTGACAAGATTTCTTTCTGCCTTGAAAATATATTTTACATGTTTTCATATGAACTACACCATCCAGGTTCCAATTTCTCCATATCCATGACTTTTGCAATTGATTGGAGAAGTAAAGAGATGTAATTCAGGTTTGAAAAGGTGATGGATAGGTTCTTTCCCATATCCAAAGTAAAGCTAGACTCTGAAGTTCAAATCCTCATTATAATCCTCTTTATATCACTTACAATTCAGAAACAACTTATTCTTTGTGCAAATAGTCCAGCTCTGCATCAATGTGCTTATCCTAAAGGAAAACAAACGAGAGCTTCCAGCTAGAACAGCCTCACAATACTGCCAGCAGTTGTCATCTGGATCTGTTGTATTTTGCCTCAATTAACATCTGATGTCACTGATCTCACAAAAGATGGAGAACGGATGTCCTTTGTGCTGTTTATTCTCTTACCCTCACTTTCCAACAGTTTTTCCTTCCAGAAGACATAAGAGGACAACGAACTACAGGAAACAAACTGAACCTTGAAAACTATGAATCCACTCCACATGTTATTTTCTTAAATACCTAAAATTGGGTTCAGGTGCCTTTCTTTCTGCTTGCCTTCTGAAGTGTCTTGCTTGCCCTGTAGTTGAAAGCTACAGGCTCAGCTAGGATGACATGTTCAAAGGTGAGAATCCAGGGGAAATTTCTGGCTTTTTCCTTTCTTTTCTCAGCATTAATTAGTCCCACTAATAACAGCTTCTGGAAACTCATTTAAGAAGCACACCATCTCCTCTCTTGGACCAAGAGGTGACACACCTTCAGCTCAGGGACATATGAGTGACCAGCCTAGCCATCAGTTGATCCAATCCCTGTGCCACAGCATTTTCTTCAGGAATGGGCACATGCCCCAGTTAATACAGTCAGAGCTAATACCTTGACATTTACTGGGGAGATTGGAAGGAAGTTGTTGGCAGTCCTTTGTGCTGCTCTTACAGTTTAAAGGTGAAAGATTGGAGTTTCCAGAGACCACATGGAGAGCTCCTGTTTGAGTATGAAACATACACAGATGAAAGTGGATCCAGGGAATAGAGAAAGAAAAGAGAGACAGAGAGACAGAGATCAGTAGATAGATGGACAGATAGAGAGGGATATGCTTAAAACCAACTCTCCTACTAGCCTTTTTCCGTTATATGATTGAACAATTCCCCTGTGTTACTTACGCCACTTTGAGTTGAATCTTCATTAATTTGCAGCTCTAAGAGTTATGACTGATAAATGTGTGCTCACAGCCATCTGGGTCCCAAGCCAAGCCAAGCTTCACCTTCTCTCTCAAGTCAGTTTGTTAATTCAGAAGGAGGAAGACAAAGTGAGGAAGAGAGCCATGAAGCCAAGTGACCCAGAAAAGAGTCACAAACATTCAGATAGAGGGACTGTGCTAACTTGGAGTTGGTTCTGAGCTATTGGGTGTGACAAATGGTATGAACTGTGAATTTAAGGGGATGAAGTAAAAGGTTGCAACTCTTGACAATGACACTTTGTGGCTGGAAAACCCCTATATGTCAGTTGAAGTCACACTTCCTGAGGGTGTGTGAAAGATGACCAACTTCCAGTTCTGCTCCTATCAAGCTGTGTATCCCAGTCTCCATTTCCTGTGTTCTTAGCATGTTACCAATAAAAGCGTTGGTATTTAAAAAACCAGTATTTATTGGCATTTTATAAATATTGGTATGCCAATATTTATTTGTTTATGGCTGGGAAATATAAATACATAAATCTCTCTCTTTGGCTTGTGGGAGAAGGAGCAGGATCACTGGCAGCAGGTAAACTTAGGCACTTATACATTACTGCTTCTCAGCTGCGATTGTGAAAGATGACCAACTTCCAGTTCTGCTCCTATCAAGCTGTGTATCCCAGTCTCCATTTCCTGTGTTCTTAGCATGTTACCAATAAAAGCGTTGGTATTTAAAAATACCAGTATTTATTGGCATTTTATAAATATTGGTATGCCAATATTTATTTGTTTATGGCTGGGAAATATAAATACATAAATCTCTCTCTTTGGCTTGTGGGAGAAGGAGCAGGATCACTGGCAGCAGGTAAACTTAGGCACTTATACATTACTGCATCTCAGCTGCGATTTTAGGTGCTTTAAGGTACAGCCCTATGAAACTCCCATTTGTGATGATGTTGCAATATAGATAGGGCAGAGCATTGTAGATAATTTTAAGGGGCTTGGAGGAAGCTCACTTCTACACACCTTCATGTATTTTGAGACAAGCCTCATGCCATCTCTTCTGCTTTCCCTTCTCAAGCTAAATAATGTAAGTTACTCCCAATAATCATCGTATAATTTTTATTTCTCCAAATTTCTTAAATGCAGAAACTAATCTTATTTAATGGTGCACCCCCAGATTCTAGCACAGTTCCTGGCACATGTTAATAATAGGTGCTTAATACATTTTTGGGATTGGGATTAATTTCCTCATTATATAATCTTTGTTTATATGTATTTTTGGTCACTCTGATTCTCCTTCTGCAAGGTGCTACTTTTTATTTTAAATTCCACTCAGTTCTTCCTCGTCTCTCTACACTTCTCCTACAAATGAAGAGAGTGAGTTCTGGTTTCCTATGAAAAGAGGAACTCAGTCATGGTGGCCAGAGCCAATTGGTTCCTAATTAAACGAAGCATAGAATTGAGCTGAGATGCATTTGTTCTGATTCAAAAGCCACCTTTCCTTCCTGCCTGATGATTGTGTCTCTTTCAGTGTCAGCACAATGTGGGCAGGGAGAAACTCTCTCTGCTCTACTCCACTCCACACAGGGATAAAGAGAGATATAAGCACAGAATGCTTTGTGATGAAGCGGAAGCCACTTGTTAAAGCAAGGGGAGAATCGACAATAATAGGAGACTGTCCAAATGGAAAGGATGGGATCATAGGCTGTCATTCTTTTAGTAGCAGAAACTTTTCACTCCCCAAGACGCAGGAAAGAAGCCAGCAGAGGTGATTAAGCCAGCGATTGGGATGAAGAGCAGTCAGGGATAGTCAGTGTGCAGAAACGACTCAGCAGGCTCGCCGAGCCGGAGCTCAACCTGTGGCTCTGTGAACCAACCCAGACACTTCATCACCGGGAATCTGCCAAGAACCAGGGCTTTAATTTCTTTGTGGCAGTGGGCACTGATCATCGGATATCCTGCTTAGACCCACTCATTCATGCCTTCCACAAGTATGTACGGAGCTCCCGCTCATGTCAGACCGCCTGTTAGATAGTAAGGATTCACAGGTAATTAAGTCTCTTTCACTAAAGGAGCTCCTACTTTAACGGGGGAAATGATAAATGACACCACAGTAAGCCCTCCACAGCCATTAGCTATTATTTTCATGTACTGAGGACCCAGACACGTATTCATGAGTGATTATTTCACGTGACACTAGGAAGCAAATTCTATTTTTCTCTCTGCTTTACTGGTGCGAAGAAACATGATCAGCATGACTCAAATATCAGTTGCAAAGCTAGTGTTTGGACCCATGTAGTTAAGAAGCAAGCACAAAGTACTATAAGAACACACGAGTGAATGTCTCACCTTTTTGGGGTGGGAGCCACTCCAAGAAGTGTTACCAAATGGGTACCCTTTGATTTGGGTCTTAGGGTATCATTAAGAGTTCACCTGGCAGACAAAGGTTAACTGGAGGGCATTTCAGTGTTTGTAATGTGTGAGCAGGACTGACTATAAGAGGTATTTCTCATTTCATTTGTGAAGCCCAGTTAAGTAATAATCTTCATTGAACAATCTATTTTGATAACCTGGTTTATATTTAGTTTTGTAGCTTTCAGCAATACAATTTTGGCTTCAGTGCAATGTTCTCATTTTACTGACTTTCGTAGCAAGAGGTGAGGGGTTAAGAGAAAGTTAGAAGGGATGGTGGGTTAGTAAAGGGATATGGGATCCACTCCCGGAATCAGACATGGGATTTGGAGCAAGGGTAGCAAAGCCATCATGGAAGTTGAGCCCACTGTGATTTTCTTAAGCAGAATTAGAGTGTGAACACCTGACTTTATCATCCACTTGATATGGGGTACATGAGTTTGTTCATTTGACTTAAAAGAGTTGGGTTTCAGAAGACAGAAATGATGTAAGATCATTTAATTTGCCTTGATGTTGATCATTTAATTGGTCTCCTGAGCTCTATTTCTGCCTTTCTCAAATCAATACTTCCACCAGTAACAAAATTAAAATTATAAAAAACATTTTTTTCATGTTACTCCTTTGCTTAAAAATCATGTAGTATTCAGAATAAAATTCCCCATGAGTAAAGCGTATAAGGCTTCTGTTTGACTCCAGTTTTAGTTATTTTGTAAACTAGAGCCTCCTCTCTTCTCCCTCCCCAATGCGAGGCCCCAGAGTCTTTTCACATCTTGGGATATTATTGCTCTCCCATGCTCACACATATCTCCTTCATCTAGCCAACTCCTCTTTCCCTAGACATCTCATGTTAAACGACCCCTTTTTAGAAAGGTCTCTCTGATCCTTTAAAAGACTGGGCACAGGTTGCCTTGTCTCTATTTCTTTTCTTTTCTTTCTTTCTTTTTTTTTGAGATGGAGTCTTACTCTCTTACCTACCCATGCTGGAGTGCAGTGGTGCTATCTCGGCTCACTGCAACCTCTGTTTCCCAGGTTCAGCCTCCTGAGTAGCTGGGATTACAGGTGCACACAACCACGCCCGGCTATTTTTGTATCTTTAGTAGAGATGGGGTTTCACCATGTTGGCCAGGCTGATCTGAAACTCTTGACCTCAAGTGATCTGCCTGCCTCAGTCTCCCAAAGTGCTGGGATTACAGGTGTCCCTTGCCTCTATTTTCCATAGAACCTGTTTTAACACTTATCACACAGTCCTGGAAGTGACTGTGTGTGTCTCTGCCGGCCGTGAACACCAGACCATCTTTGATCATTTTGAATGGGAGGTACTCAACAAATATTCTATGACTAAGTTAATGGACAAATGATAAGATGAGAAGAACTTCATTTGAAATTTTATGAAAAAATTTGTTCAGATTTCTAGAATGCAATTTTGGTTGTGTGCACAACACAATATGTTTGGTTTGAGTGGTGTCAGGGTATAGCTTCTTGCTTTTCAGTCATCCTCCCCAACAGAGTCACAGGGTAAAGAGGTTCTTTACTGTGGTAACAAATAAAAATGATAGTTTTTGAAAATATAGAATAGCCCCTTTTAATTTTTTGTCTTGTGATAACTTCAAAATGACAGAAAAGTTGAAAGAATAATACAAAGAATTCCAGATATTGTTCACCCAGGTATCCCAAATGTTAACATTTTGTCACATTTGCTTTCTTTTTCTATATATACATGGTTTTTCTTTGAAAACATTTGAAAATAATTCCAGCTACTTAAATCAATTTACAAGAAAAAAATAACCCCATTAAAAAGTGGGCAAAGGACATGAACAGACACTTCTCAAAAGAAGACATACTTGCAGCCAACTATCACATGGAAAAAGCCCAACATTACTGATTATTAGAGAAATGCAAACCAAAACCACAGTGAGATACCATCTCATACCAGTCAGAGTGGCTATTATCAAAAAGTCAAAAAATAAAAGATATCAGTGAGGTTGTGGAGAAAAAGGAATGTCTTTACACTGTTGGTGGGAGTGTAAATTAGTTCAACCATTGTGGAAGACGGTGTGGTGATTCCTCAAAGACCTAGACAGAAATACTATTTGACCTAGCAATCTCATTACTGAGTATATACCTAAAAGAATATAAATCATTCTATTATAAAGACATACAGTGTATGTTCACTGCAGCACTATTTCCAATAACAAAGACATGGAATCAACTTCAAGGCCCATCAATGATAGACTGGATAAAGAAAATATGGTAAATATACATCATGGAATACTATGTAGCCACAAAAAAGAACAGAGCATGTCCTTTGTAGAGACATGGATGGAGATGGAGGCCATTATCCTTAGCAAACTAATGCAGTAACAGAAAACCAAATATTGCATGTTCTCACTTATAAGTGGGAGCTAAATCATGAGAACACATGGATACATAGAGGGGAACAACACACACTGGGGCCTACTGGAGGGCAGAAAATGGGAGGAAGGAGAGGATCAGGAAAATTGACTAATGGCTACTAGGCTCAGTACCTGGGTGATGAACTAATCTGTACAACAAACCCTCCATAACACATGTTTATCTATGTAACAAACCTGCACATCTTGCACAAGTACTCCTGAACTTAAAAAATTCCAGCTATGATGTATCTTTAACCTCAAATGCTTTGGTATGTATCTTTGAAAATAGATATTCTCGTATGTAAATACAGCTCAATGATCAAAATCAGGAGATTAATATCAATACAATGCTGTTGTCTAATCTGTAGACCTTATTTCAAGTCAAAATTACTTTATAAGAAGCATTCAGGCCGGGTGCAGTGGCTCAAGCCTGTAATCCCAGCACTTCAGGAGGCCGAGGCTGGCGGATCACGAGGTCAAGAGATTGAGACCATCCTGACCAACATGGTGAAACCCCGTCTCTACTAAAAATACAAAAATTAGCTGGACATAGTGGTGTGCGCCTGTAGTCCCAGCTACTCAGGAGGCTGAGGCAGAAGAATTGCCTGAACCTGGGAGGCGGAGGTTGCAGTGAGCGGAGATTGTGCCACTGTACTCCAGCCTGGCGCCTGGCGACAGAGTGAGACTCCGTCTAAAAAAAAAAAAAAGAAGCATTCAGTATTTAAAGAAGCATTTGGTCTGTCCTGTGTCTTCATGCTTAGCTAAGTGAGACATCTTTGAATTGGAAACTTGTGAAGCTCAGTTTGGCTGGATATGAAATTCTGGGTTGAAAGTTCTTCTCTTTAAGGACTGCCAGTATGGGATCAAGAGGCAAGAAAGGAGGGATTGAGACTTTCCTATTAGGACACAAAGGACTGAGACAGGATGCAGCCAGGACCCTTTGTGAAAATAGGTTGAAAAAGACAGACAGAGATAAAAATGGAGATGGAGGGAGAGAAAGAAGGAGGAATGAGAATGAAATCCGAGTGAGACTTCAGATGTCCATGTGAGGATGGACACTTAGACCTGCTCTGCTTTGTTCAGCTTCCAAAGTCCCTGGTCCCTCTTTCCTGGATTGTGAGAAAGCTATGTTACATGTCAGATTAGGCTCTTTTTGATGACCAAACCAGTGTATTTTTCACACATACTCACACACCCCATTAGATGATATTTAAAAGACATTCTTTTAAAGAAACTATGTAAAGTTTTTCCCTCTCCTGCTATACTAGTTTACTTTTTCAAATAGTTCTCCTTTCCATGCTTTAATTTTACTCCTCTCCCGATAGAGGACAGCTAAATGAAAATAAATTTATTGGTTTTTCCAAACACAAACTAACACTCTTTTCACAGTATACATAAACAAAGAAATAGCAGGTTGAAAACACCTAATGAATTGAACCTGTTCCTTCCCGTTTGGTGTTTAGGAATGGCTGAAATTTAGCTATCCAGGGCCATTGTGTCAGGGGCTACTGGCACCTGGTTATTCCTCAGTTCTCATTTTTCATCACAGTGATCAGTTGTCTGCTTTTTGTCACTTGTTCTTATCAGACACGCCACTGCAGACCACACTGGAAATGGGAAGCAGGCAGCTCTGTCTGGTTTGACTCAGATATCCTGAGGGCTGCACTTACCCTTACCCTGCTCTATCAGTGAAAGCTTCTTTTTGTGGGTGCGACTAGTCCAAGACCTGGACTATGAGAACAAGACATTGAGAAACTCGTTTTCTTTTTTTTGTCCAGAGAGCAATCATTTGTTTATGCATTCTACAATTACTCCCAATTCTCAGCAATGTGCTCTTAATCTGTTTAGGAACAGAACACTCTTAGCTATAACCTCTGTCTAACAGCTGTAAGTCTAACCTCTGTTAGACATAGGTTACAGCTAAGTGTGTTCTGTTCCTAAAATATGGAAGGATTTGGGAGCCAAAATTAGTAATCAAGTCACAAAATGTCTTTGATGCTATTTCCTGGCTCAATGATTACACGTCTGGTCCAGCGGATCATATTATTGCTTGGCACTAATTAAATGAGATAACTTTTTAGCTTAAAAAGATCTTAAAGATGGCCTAATCCAATCTCTTCTTGATGTTTTCACAAACATGCCTCAGTTTACTCATCTGTATTCTGGCCCTCAGTTCTGAACTTGTGGAGGAGTTTGGTGTTCAGTGGAAGGTGTCCACTTTAGCATATATATAGGAATGATTATTTTCCATAATCTTCTAAGCATAGAAGAGATTCTAAATATGAGATGTACTGTGAGTTAGAGGTAGAGATTATTGGCAAAGACAAAGAATGGCAATGGACTGGGAAATGGACCCAGAACCTTGATCTCGAGTAGTTCTCTACCTAGTTTGACTGTGAGGGTCATTGCTCAGATGACCTAGAGATGCTGAAATTCTTTTGCTCTGGGATCAAGACCACAAGGAGAGTTTTTATTATAACTCTTCTCTTCTGGTAATAATGAAAATGAAATATTAAGAGCTCCTCATTACAAGCCTTAGGGAAATACGCAAATATGTTACAACTTTCTAAAATATGTCCTGATTAAATATCTCATTTCTCCACTTCCATAATCGGGAGATAATAGACCAACTGATTGTGCTAAATGGATTTTAGCAAGCCTCACTGTCTCGTTCCATCAGGAGGGAATACTTATTTCTCAATTGTGTCATCTTTGTCTGCAAAGGATAACTCATTCCTAGTATTCAAAGTAAAGCTCTTTTAAAAAAATCTAACAATTAAAGCTCTATTTCTGAATTATATAAGAATATTTATATATGTATGTATATATATAAACATGGATATAGATATGCATTGGCCCATAATGTTGAAAGCAATTTTTCTGGTTACGGAGATGGAGGAATTTTTTTGTATCTTTTTTTTTTGTTTGTCTTTTTTGGTAAGAGCAGTACATTTTTATGAACAAACAAAAACAAACATCATAAAAAATTTAGTACTAATTCATGAATTGCTAACATAATGTTGTGGTTTGTTTTAAACTCTCAAATGCCTCCTATACCTTGTACCTGGGAAAAAGAATTTAGTTAAATTCAGTAAATAAGGATGGAGTATGCACTATATGCCAAACATTGTGGTGAGATCTGGATATATAAAGATGAGATAAGACTCTACAGGTAAGACTTTTGTGTATTTATTTGTCTTCTTGTTTCATGCAGTAATAGTAAAGATATAGATGAGGTTCTGGAGATATAGAAATCATGTTTATTTGGAACAAGGAGGGAAGGTCTTTCAGAATAGCCTGAAAAGTTTTTGAAGAATGAGTAAAAGTTTACCATTCAGAGATGGTGAAGGTGGTCATTCCAGGCAGTGGGGACAGCGTGGATAAAGGAAAGAAAGCTTAGTACTGCATTGTGTGTAAGGGCAAATAACAGTATTTTTGGATTGCTGGAGTATAAAGGAGTGAGACAGCATCAGGGCTAAAGATCAATATGGCTCTGATTATGAAGATCCATGAAGATCAGTCAAGCAACTTGCCCTTTATCTTATAGGATTTTGGCAACCAACGAAGGGGCTTATATTAGTCCATTTTCATGCTGCTGATAAAGACACACCCAAGACTCGGAAGAAAAAGAGGTTTAACGAACTTACACTTCCACACGACTGGGTAGGCCTCACAATTGTGGAAGGCAAGGAGGAACAAGTCATGTCTTATATGAATGGTGGTGGGCAAAGAGAGAGAGTTTGTGCAGGGGAACTTCTCTTTTTAAAGCTATCAGACCTCTTGAGACTTATTCACTACTGTGAGAACAGCACAAGAAAGACCAGCCCCCATGATTTAATTACCTCCCACTGAGTCCCTCCCTCAACACGTGGGGATTATGAGAGTTACAATTCAAGATGATTTGGGTGGGGACACACAGCCAAACCACATCAGGGAGCAATAAAAAGAAACAAAAATGGCCACTAATAACTCCCAAGACCACAACTTCATTCCTGTCCAGAACTTTGCTACTTAACCACAGGAACACGGGTGATCATACCTCAACAGAAGTCTGTCAGCATTCATTATGACCAACGCTTAATCTCATCTGACAACATCAATGTCAAAATCAGAGCTCGGAGCTGGCAGTGTTTCAGCAGAGGAGTCTTTGGAGCTTCCACGAACTGGTTCAATAAACAATCTTGCTGTGAAACACAGAGCTTGGTATTTAGAAGGGTTTTAGCTGGCACATCCACAAAGCTGCAGCATCCTGTCCACTGCTAATTCCACTGTGAAATGTTGAAATACAGCTCTTAGCTCCAAGAAAGCATGTAGGCTTCTATTTGCATGCAAATCATTGCCATTCATGTGTGAACTACAGCAGGTAACAGCTCTGCCAGATGGAATAATTTTGGGTAAGACCATTCTCTTTGCTAAAGGCCACAGGTATCCACGCATTCGGCAGTATAGCTCATTTCCTACTTTCCATGTCACCCCCTAGGGAATAATCATTTTAATAATGGGCCTCAAGGAAAGGAAACTCCATTCTACCCTGTCATCATTTAGTAAACAAAATGGTGCCAATTAGCGTAATGCTGAGCTAATGTAATATTTGGTGCAATTAGTAAATTGAGTCATAGATATTGAGAGGGATAAAAAGGAATGTGGTAAATTGATAGATCAAGAAAACTCCCTTGGATTTTGAAAGGGTGCAGATTGCACGCATGTTTCAAGGAAAACCACTGTGGTCTCATCCCAAGTGTCAGCGCCTTGTGGTGGTTAGGAGTGTGTGTCTCTAGAATCAGAATGCTTGTGTCTCAATCACAGCTCTGCCTCTTACTAGCCAGAAGACTTGGAATAAAACTTGAACTTCCTAAGTGTCCACTTCATCATCTGTAAAGCGAAGATGGTAGTAGACAATTGAACTGAATCCTCTCCTGATCATATGAGGTAGGTCTGGTTTAAGTAGTTTAGCAACCTGCCTGATACATGTAAAGCTTAACAATAACTATAATGATCGTAATTACAATGAACAAAACAGCCATAGAAGCTAGATGAATTAAATTTGTTTATCCATGTAGTAGCTAATGCTGTACTTGATCAATTCACAGATCTGATTTCTCCAATAAGCAGGAAGCTCCTAAGTACAGAGACCATGTCTTCTTGTCAGCACTGGTCTGCCCAGCAACTAACACTTAGGATGTGTTCAAAAATAGCTGTAATGCGCCTGTTTTAAAATTAGTAGCTTTTTTTTGTGTTATTTATTCCTTTACCTCCTCCTTCTTCATATCTTTCTCTTCTGTCATCATCGTCCTCATGATCATCATTTTTTATTCTATTTCCAAAGACTTGAAGGTAAGATTTGTCCCAGCAGAATTCATACTGGTTACATGGAAAGCAACACTGTTGATATTCAAATGTTCCCCAGGGCCACCTACCTCCCTATGAATCTTTGGTATCTTTCATTTGAATCTCCAGACTTACTCTTTACTCTTTCCTGAGCCTGCTCTAGGTTTTAATTTTATAGACTCCATTAATTAGTTTGCTTATCTTCTAGTTTCCTGTTGGATTAAGCCAATGAGAACCCAGGAAGGTAAGGGGAGAGTAAGGGCAGGATTCTGTCTTCTAGGTCTAACTGTTGCCTTTGTTTTTCTCTCTGTGGTCACAACTTCCACTAGGAAACTTTCTCTTATAGCTTTAGTGTTCCTCTTTGGAGTCTGGTATCTACTTCTTTTCCTTGCCATTCCAGGCCTTATCGGTTTTCTATCACCCTGCCCACTCTTTAGTAAATGTCCCCTTCATGAGTTTCTCACCTGGGTTGCTCACCTTGAGTATGCCATCTGTTGCCCATCAGGACCCTGACTGATACAAGGTTCTAGAGCATATAAACTTTAACAGTCTACCACCAAGTCTGCAGGATCTCTAGTTCCCACTTGCCATGGCAGGACCTTAGCGGCAGAAAGGGACATTTTCTTGCCTTTACAGTGATCACTAAATGAAGACAAGAAGAGCAGATGTCTCACATATAATTGCTGCAGAACCACTGTTTCTCAGGTCCAGCTGTTTTGTCTCTTTCATGCCATCTGTCTCCAAATCTCTGATATGCTGCTAATATACTGCTTAGGCCACCCATGAGGTATCCATGAGGTCCATTTCCATTATGGTGGATAATTAGATTTTAGGGTCAGAAATCTTGGAATCAAAGCCTTTCTCAAACTGCTATCAGTCAGAACTCAAAAGGGATTCTAGGACTCATTGAAAAAGTCAGCTTTTTTTTTTTTTTTTTGCCATGGAGAACCAGGGGAGTTGCTCATCTAACCTATTGCCAACTACAGACAGCTCTTTTGCCATCTATTGGCTAAGAGAGACAATCAAACACCTAAAACAATACATGCTTGTCATTTACAAAGAGATACATAAAAGCAAATATCAAATGTTTGTACAAACTTTTTTATAAAACAACCACAACTTGAGAACCCCAGAATAATGTCCAGAGATTCCTATGACTTCCATTTGAAACAACACTCACTTAAGAAAACTAGAACTTTATCCTATGAAAATTTATTTGAATGGAGACTCATCCATACAAGAGAAAGCTTCTGTTTTAAAACTGGTAAATTTTATTTGTAGATTATCAGAAAAGTGAAAACATGACATTGAAACAGGAGTCTCAGAGACAGTATGGGTTCCTGAATATACATCCTTGTGTCACAGTTTGGGACATATTTGCATAAATACACTATAGTGATACAAGAGAAATTCATCCCATTTGAAGATTCAGAAAGAACGTGATGTTTAATGTGAGTCTCTTAAGGATGAGGGCAGGTGGTGGAGGGATAAATATGGTGAAAAGAGGCGATAGCAGTTGCTCATAACAGCAACCATTTTTTGAGAATGTATGAAATGTCATGGCAAGAACTTTTCTGCATGCCCCCGTATTTGAGGGCATAGCATGTTTTAGAAAGCATGGGAAGTCCAGTATGGCTGGGCTGTAGTGTGCGTTGTTGGAAAGCTACTGGAGAGGAGGATGAAATAGATTAACTTCGAAGGAGGTTAGATGTATATTAAGGAGTTAGGATCAGTCTAAGTCAGTGTTTTTCAAGCTCATTCTGTGTCTCTCTTGCAGTGAAACCTCTTATTGAAAAAGTCTCATTCAGAAGACAAACGTGTAACAAAGAACATGAGGGTCACCTCCAGTGCAAGCCGGGAAGATGGGCAGGAGCTTCCTAGGATTTAACAAGCACAGTCTGAAAGCCTGCTCTGGGTAATGGGAAATCACCAGATTTGTGTTTCAGAAAGATTACCGCAGCTCCATGGAGAAAGAAAGAAGACCAAATCGTCTAATGCAGTAATGGAAGGGAAAGGTGATGAGGGCTTGCATGAAAGCTGCAATGGCTGGTTGCAGTGGCTCACGCCTGTGCCCCTAGTACTTTGGGAGGCCAAGGTGGGAGGATTGCTTGAGCTCAGGAGTTCAAGGCCAGCTTGGGCAACATAGTAAGACCTCGTCTCTACAAAAAGTAAAAAAATTAGTTGAGTGTGGTGGTACACTGACTAATTTTGCTGGTGAGGAAGGCACTGACTGACTTACATGCTGATGAGGAAGGCACCGGCTGCTCAGAGGTTTCAGCTACTTGGGAGGCTGAGGTGGGAGGATCACTTGAGCCTGGGAGGTAGAGACTGCAGTGAACCATGATCATGTCACTGCACTCCAGCTTCCCTTCTCAGCTCTCTGTAATCTCTGCCTCCCTGGGTTCAAGTGATTCTCCTGCCTCAGCCTCCCGAGTATCTGGGATTACAGGCAGTTGCCATCTCACCTGACTAATGTTTTATTTTTATTTTTAGTAGAGGTGGGAGTCTTACCATGTTGGTCAGGCTGGTCTTGAACTCCTGACCTCAAGTGATCTGCCTACCTCAGCTTCCCAAAGTGCTGATATTATGGGTGTGAGCCACTGTGCCCAGCCCATAGGCTAGGTTTTATCCCTCTTGTCCTCATTTCCATATTTTCCTGGCCTAAGAAAATGGCTTCCATATTTCCACTCTTTTCATTTTACCTTCACCTTGCACCCAATAAAATCTATTTTCCAAAGAGCAGCCAGAGTGATCTTCTAAAAATGTAAATCCGATCCTATTACTTCCTTTTGCAAAACTTCCAGTGCTGTTCTATTCCTTGCCCCTGGCCTTCAGGGCTTGGTATGATTTGACCTCTGCCTACTAATCACTCCTATCACCTTTGCTGCCTCCACCTAGACCACCTGCAGGTTCCTGTTAACTCCGTTCTAGCTACACTGGCTTTCCTGCTGCTGCTGAAATATGCAGGAGTAGAGCCTTTATGCTTGCTTTTTTCTCTACCTGGAATGTGATTTTTCTGAATCAGGTTGACTTCCTCCCTTACTTTTTTCAGATTTTTTCCCCAGATGTCATCTACTAAGAGATCGTTCTTTCACCGCCTAAACTAAAATAGCTTTATTCCCTATTCCGATCTCCAAATCATCCTTAACCCCTTCATGCTTTTCTGTAATACTTATGTCTCCTGGAAAATAGATTACATTTGCATTCATTTATCTCCTTATGAGTGCCTTCTTCATGGGCTTGTAAGTCGTTGAGGGTAGTACTTTAATTTTTATTGGTCATTGTTAAACTGCTAAGACCTCATACAGTGTCTGGCACATAGTGGGCAATATATGTACTTTTTAAAAAATGATATCTGGATGCCTAAATCAGATGTTTCTCTTCCTTTCCCCTTGGATATTTCTTTCTCTGGCTCTTATAGGCAATCTTCTGGCTATACAACCTGTGCCCCATCAGAAACCTCTTGCTCGCCTCAGGTAATATAATTTTTCCATTACTAAGGGGAATGTCACATTTGCCTAGTGGTTGGAACATCTGAAAGGACTGATTTATTTTGTAGAATCTCATGAAATCTGGATGAATTAGATGTGAAATAATGGCGTATATAATTATGTGAAAAATCAGATAGCATTACATACAGTAGTAGCAGTAGTTTAAGAATAATTTATAACAGAAAGGAAACTTAAGTCTGTAACTTATTAGGGGTTTTAGTATTTGAAGAAAGGGTGAATACTCTATTACAGTTTTAGAACTTATATAATCTTTTTGGGGTAACAATTAACTTTATTGTCAGTCATAATCATCAGCTTCCAATGAGCAGCGGTTATTGCTCCCAAGTTTTGCAGGTGGTGGCCGCCGGGCTCCTTCACAGGTGGTTAATGCTGTCTTTAAGAGTGCACATTCTTGGCCAGGCGCGGTGGCGCACGCCTGTATTCCCAGCACTTTGGGAGGATGAGGAGGGGGTCGGATCACGAGGTTAAAAGGCCAAGACCATCCTGGCCAACATGGTGAAATCCATTCTATACTAAAAATACAAAAATTAGCTGGGCGTGGTGGGGCGCACCTGTAATCCCAGTTACTCGGGAGGCTGAGGCAGGAGAAGCACTTGAACCTCAGTGCTCCCTTGAACCTCAAGGGAGGTGGAGATTGCAGTGAGCCGAGATCGCACCACTGTACTCCGGCTGGCGACAGAGCAAGACTCCATCTCAAAAAAAAAAAAAAAACAAAAACAAACAACAGTGCACATTCTTTTCTGTTTAATGCTTCTTAGACAATTTTGAGCTTGGCAATATAAGAACTATTGTCAAAGGCATTAGAGCCCGAAGGAGTCAGGAGGATTTTTTTTCCCCTAATGATAAACTTTTTGAACCATTATCCAGCTAATTTGAAGTACTTCAAGAAATGATTCACTTATGATTCCCTTGTATGAATATTCTATAATGTCTAACAGAAGTGTCAAGGAAAAATTTTTTTCTATGATCTAAAGCTTAAGCTATTTTTTCCCCTTAATTTCACTCCATTAGTCTTACTTTCATCTTATTCATGTTAAATATTTACTCTCCATTTTCAGCTCATTTCTGGAATTAGCGACCTGGATTAAGTTCTTCTGTCTCTCTCTTGGCTTGGTTGCTTCCTTTTCTGTTTCTCTTCTTGGGGTTTTCTTGGGTTTAACTTCATATTTTGGGAGTTAAAGTGCTCATTCCTGAGTCCAGCAACCCATCTCGAGGCCGGGATGGATCAAAGCCTGCTTCATTTCAGATGCAGCCAAGATTTGCTGGACTTCCAGTCATGGTAGGCGTCGTGCCTGTTGCTTTTTGTACACAGTCTCATTTCATCGCCATAAAGGCAGTCCTGTGAGGTGGGTATGATTTTTCTCATTTTAGAGGTAAAAAAATGGGATCAGATGGGAAACCCGAGTTTGAATAACAGATCTGTCTTATTGCCTCCAAATTCTGCCCTATCACAGAGCAGTAAGCCAAAGAATTTGAGTTCTTTTTGGCTGCCATTTCCATTGTAAGCTAAGACTGAATTGACTTTTTGACGCTAACTCCTGGGTCACTTTTAGAAATGGTGCTTTGGAAGAAGAAGCCTTTTAGCAGATTACATCATAAAAATTACTTTTCCCAAATAATTCATGGAAACAAAAATTATAATATAAATTACAAAATATTCATAAGTAAACAATAAAAACATTTGATACTATAAAGAAGAATTTTCCCCATCAACTTCTTCCTGAATACCACTCTCCATACATTCTGGTTTCAACTATAGCTTTTCCATGTTGCATTTTAGGTTATTCATTTGTGTCTAGATGTCTTTCCTCTGTGAGTTTCCTTTGATAATTTAGCGATCTTTATCAGTGTTTTTGATGCCTTGTGTATTACCATTTGTGAATTTCATTAACAAGCTATTTTCTCCCTCTTTTAGACCATTAATGAAGATGCTAAATGAAACTCAATCCATCAATCGCTATGCCACCCTGCTGGAAAACTAGGTACTCAGAGGTTTATGATTATTCCTTGTTCGTGACTCTTGAGCCAGTTCCCAAATCAACTGAGAGTACTTATAGCCAAGCCAATTTCAATTAATCTGCTAGGAGAATTTCATGAGCAAAAGCAGCACCTGCTTCTCTAAAACTAAGATGGATCACTTGCATTCACTTAACCTACTAAAATTAAAGTTGTGTCCAAGTAGCAATTATGAGACATTACTCTAGTGATAGTCAATCTTTTTTTGAATTTCTATTTACCTCATATTTTCTGTGACAAAGACTTGTTTTTTAAATGTCTAAAGTTCAGTTCTACATTTGAAAATCAGTATGATTATATATGTTCTTTATCTTCATAATTTAAAAGAGGCTTGTTTTAGTTTTATTTGTTTCTTTCTCTACCACAGCTAATATTTTTCCTGCCACAGTTTATACTGTAAAAAATTCCTTTGATCAGCATTGTATAATAAAAAACAGGCAGGATTAGGAGTCAGTAGATCTAAGTTTCAAATTTCTGCTCCCTTGCTTTCTAGCTATCTGAATTTGGAGAAATAGTAACTTCTCTGTGTCTGTAAAAAAAACTTCAAAATAATGTCTATAGCATAAGAAAATCTATAAAAATAATAACCACAGGAACAGTAATTCCTGCCTTTTCTGTTTTCAGAATGAAGATGAAGATTAGCATTGATGGGATGTAGTAAGTAGTCAACAAAAAGGAACCATTATTGAAATGAGTTTTTCTTTTTCATTTGCAATGACTTCTTACCTACTTATATTTTCATAAAATTATGTTCCATGAATTAATTTAAAAAAATAGTCAAAAGTCCAATAAAAACCAAGAAAGTCTAATATGAAACAAATGAACTTCACTAAGAAATTAATGGATTTTAAATTAAATTAAATTTTATTTTTTGAGACAGAGTCTCACTCTGTTATCCAGGCTTGAGTGCAGTGGCTGATCTTGGCTCACTGCAAACTCCACCTCTTGGGTTCAAGTGACCCTCGTACCTCAGCCTCCCAGTAGCTGGGACTACAAGGACATGCCATCATGCCCAGCTAATTTTTATTTATTTATTATTTTAGTAGAGACGTCATGTTGGCCAGGCTGGTTCTGAACTCCCAACCTCAGGTAATCTCCCTGCCTCAGTCTCCCAAAGTACTGGGATTATAGGTGTGAGTGACTGTGCCTGGCTGGAATGTTTTTATTTTATTTTTAATTTCAACTTTTATTTTAGGTTCAGGGTATACATGTGCAGGTTTGTTATACTGGTATGTTGCATGATGCTGAGGTTTGTGGTAAGACTAATCCCATTACCCAGGTAGTGAGCATAGTACCAATACATAGTTTTTCAGGCTCTGTCCCTCTCTCCCTTTCTGCCCTGTTTTGGAGTCTCCAGTGTCTATTGCTCTTGTCTGTGTGTCCACATGTATCCAATGTTTAGCTCTCATTTATAAATGAGACGACATGTGGTATTTGGTTTTCTCTTCCTGCATTAATTTGCTCAGGACAATGGCCTCCAGCTGCATCCATGTTGCTGCAAAGGACAAGGTTCTTTTTTATGGCTGCATAGTATTTCATGATGTATATGTACCACATTTCCTTTATTTAATTCACCATTGCTGGGCACCTAGGTTAATTCTGTCTTTGCTATTGTGAATAGTCTGCAACAAACATATAAGTGCATGTGTCTTTTTGGTAGAACCATTTATTTTCCTTTGGCTATATGCCCAAGCAATAGGATTGCTGGGTTGAATGGTAGTTCTGTTCTAAGTTCTTTGAGGAATTGCCACACTGCTTTGCTTTCCACAGTGGTTGAATTAATTTATATTCTCACCAACAGTGTATAAGTGCTCCCTTTTCTCCACAGCCTCGTCGGCATCTACTATTTTTTGACTTTTTAATAATAGTCATTCTGACTGGTGTAGGAGGGTATCTCATTGTGGTTTTGATTTGCATTTCTCTGATGCTTAGTGATGTGGAGGAGTTTTTCATGTTTGTTGGCCACTTGGACACCCTCTTTTGAGAAGTGTATGTTCATATCCTTAGCTCACTGGGGTTGTTTTTTGCTTGTTGATTTGTTTATGCTCCTTATAGATTCTGGATATTAGACCTTTGTTGGATGGATAGTTTGTGAATATTTTCTCATTCTGAAGGGTATCTGTTTACTCTGTTGATCGGTTTTGTTTTGTCTTGTCTTGTCTTTTATTTTTTTTCTGTGCAGAAGCTTTTTAGTTTAATTAGTTCCCAACTTGTCAATGTTTGTTTTTGTCATGATTGCTTTTGAGGTCTTAGCCATAAATTCCTTGCCAAGGCTAATTTCTAGAATGGCATTTCCTAGATTTTATTCTAGAACTTCGTAGTTTGAAGTCTTAGATTTAAATCTTTGATCCATTCTGAGTTAATTTTTGTATATAATGAATGGGAGGGGGCCAGTTTCATTCTTCTGCACATGACTAACCAGTTATCGCAGCAGCATCTATTGAATAGGGAATCTTTCCCCAATTGCCTAGGACATTAATGAATTTTAAAACCAACGAGATTCTATTTTTTTTGGTCTTTTTAAAAAATTATACTTTAAGTTCTGGGGTACATGTACAGTTTGTGCAGGATTGTTACATAGGTATACATGTGCCATGGTGGTTTGCTGCATCCATCCCCCCGTCACCTACATTAGGTATTTCTCCTAATGTTAGCCCTCCCCAATCCCTTCACCCCCTCCTGTGCCTTCCCTAGCCTCCCACCCCCTAACAGGCCCCTGCGTGTTATGTTCCCCTATTGTGTCTATGTGTTCTTATTGTTCAACACCCACTTATGAGTGAGAACATGTGGTGTTTGGTTTTCTGTTCTTGTGTCAATTTGTTGAGAACGATGGTTTCCAGCTTCATCCATGTCCCTGCAAAGGACATGACCTCATCCTTTTTTATGGCTGCATATATTCCATGGTGTATATGTGCCACATTTTCTTTATCCAGTCTACCATTCACGGGCATTTGGGTTGGTTCCAAGTCTTTGCTCATCATCACTGGTCATTAGAGAAATGCAAATAAAAACCACATTGAGATTCTATTTTATATCCACCAGACTTACAGAAATTTCATTGGTTGGGACTTAATATTATCAAAGTTGGCAAAGATATATGAAAACAAGAACTAACACACTGTGGGAATGTCAAGAACCTCCACTTTTCTAGGTGTTTTAAACCATTTTCTGGAGTTGAATAGCAACATAGCTTTATGTTCTTCAATATCCTCAGAGAATCTCAGATGTGTCAGAGAAGTTCATTGTGAAACAATGTTGATTGCAGTACTGATTGTTGCTGAAAAGGAGTAGAAGAAAATAATTAATTGGAATGCATAAGTGGACATACAAACAATGGCATGCTCATTAAATGGATTCTATTATTAGTTAGGAATTAATTAGATTACAAGTAAAAGAGAAAACCAATGACTGTACCTTAAACAAAATGCGAATTCTGCTTTTCTCATTTAATATGAAGTCCAGAGGCAGGGATGCTTGTTAGGAGAGCTTTACAAAGTCATCAACAGCCCCAATTTCTTTACATCTCACTCTCTCCTATCTATCAGGCAGTTCTTTCTCTTAAGGGTTGCAAAATGGCTGCACTGCCACCATGAATCACATCCACATTCTAGGCAGGAAATAGTAAAGAAGAAAGAAATGAGGAGGAGGAAGCTGAGCAATCAGAACTCTCCTGAGCAAACCCAAGCTGACTTTGCTTTCATCTCATAAGCTCGGACTGTAGCAGAGAGCTAAATCTAGCTGCAAGAAGCTTGGAAAGTATTGTCTAATTTTTCAGGACACATGATTGCATTGAAAAATATTGTTTCTCTTAGTAAAATAAAAGTGGGGGATCTATTGGGTAGGCAGCCGGCAATATCTGTCCCCTCTATTTAGAAGTTGAAAAAAATAAACTTTCCTCATGTTCACAACATAGATACATCTCGCAAATACAATTTGGGTGAAAAATCTAAGTAACAGAACAATATCCTGGTATGACACAATTTATATGGTTTTTAAAAAGCCACGCACAAAATGAGAATATCTGTTATTTATGAATACCTATGTATGTATTTGTAAAGTAAAAGCATGTTTGGGAAAGCTATGTACCTTGGGAGAGTATGCGAGGGGAAAAATTAGAGCTGGCTACAGAGAGAGTTTCAATTGTTTCTTTAATGTGTGATTGCTAAGAAAAAGTTCTAAGAGCAAATAAAAGAGAAATCATTATGAACTTATTTTATGAAATTATAGATAGGCACACTTTCAGGTGTCCAGTTGCAATGGTTTTCTGTTTTCAGGGTCTTTTCTGTTTCAGACTTCCTAAATATAAAAGAATGGACCCTGAGGTGACAATCTAATTAAATTGATATAATCATTTTCTAAGAATGAAATCTGTCATTTAAAACCCATAATAAATATTTTGAAGAGAAAAATAATAAGAAAACATAAATTGGGATTTGCTTTTGGCAATCTATTATATATTTAATTTTGAGTAAAAATGAAATAGTCAGTTCCTTATGTTATCCAATGCCCCCTGAACTCTGAAATTCTTGTGGAGGAAATTACAGAGATGAAAAGTAAATGCTATTTGATACAAGAAGACAATTGCATTTTTTTTTACATAATATGTGTTGTGTTATAAAACTGTTATGAAAATGCATTGTTATTCAGAAATGATAAAGTTTGTAAAAAAATTTTTCCCATTCTTAGATCAAGCTAAAGCTAAAAGGATTCATTGGCAACAATAATGGGATAAGACGGGCCAGTGTCACTGATAAAAACATTTATTTATGCTGAGAATTACCCTTATAATTTCTACCATTTGTTTATACATTTATTCAATAAACTTTTATTAAACACCTTTTATATATGAGGTATTTGCCATGTATGGGGAGTTCAGATATTACACATTATTACCTGGTACTTAAGGAGGTAGTGAAGAACACAGACAAGTAAAGAAAAACACAACAGAAGAGGGCTTATGACTGCCTTTTTCTTTTTAAATTTAACAGAGTTTAATGGAGTAAAGAACTATTCATGAATTGAGTAGCCTCCACCCAGGATAGGTTCAGAAAGGCTCCAGTGTAGCCACGTGGTGGAAGATTTATGGACAGAAAAAGGAAAGTGATGTAGAGAAAGCAGACATGCGGCACAGAAACAGCCAGATTGGCAGCGGCTTGGCGTTTGTCTTATTTAAACTTGGTTTGAACAGTTGGCTGCCTTTGATTCTGACTTTGAGATGGGAAGATGGAAAGGCTCCATTCACTTAATGTCTGGATTAGTCCAGATACCAGCAGGAAATCGATGGTACACTCAAAGCAAGATAATGTGAGGTCAGTCGAATAAAGGACCATTCACAAAGGGTAGCCAAGGAATAAAGAAACCACAAGGCATAATGCATAACCCCAGGGTGGGGGGTGGTACCAGCCATAGGCTCAGTGTGAAGAGTGGGAAGAAATATTCAATGTTCTCTCTCCTCAGACCTGCCGCCAAAGCTCTTCGTTGGCCGAACACAACTGGAAGTCAAAAGGCTTGACCCCTTATTGGTGTTGTGCATGTAGGTGACCCTCTTGAGAAGAGGGTGGAGAAGGGTGGGGAATGGATGTGGACACAAACACAATATCCCGCAGTATGGTTTTAGCTGGAGCTTGAAACGAAGCAGCTCACTGAGAAAGCTTTGCAGGGGTGTGAAGTAGGGTGAGAAGGGGTGGGAGATCTGGCCGTCTCGGTCAGGAAAGTACACGAAGAGTGGAAGAGGAACTTGTTTCTGGGCTTAATGTGTTTGGAATCTATTTCACTTTAAGTCATGGCACTGTAGAATATTGCATATATATTGCAGCTCTCTCTGGCCCTCTCTCTATTTTTCTTCTCTCTCTCTTTCTGATGTTGGGGGGAAATGTGCCTTGAATTCAGCCTTGGCATGAAAATGTAACATTTTGTATGTGCGCCTGTCCACATACCATGGACCTCTTTGGCAGCCTGAAGGAGACTATGGATTCTTTCCCCAAATAATCTTTAAAAATATCAAAAATGTAATACTTAAGATTACAGAGGGCACATTTATGTTGAAATACTGTTATGATAAATCTAAAAATTGTGATGCAGTAAAATGAGCTTCTTTGTTAATGCACTAAATAGCATGTTCTTGTGTGGGTGTATCATAGTTTCAATGTAATGTAGTGATAGAAAGTATGTTGAGATAACAATTGTATTGTTAAATAGCAATATCTATGATTTTTACTAATGACATAGTGCCAATTGAAGGAAATGTTAAAATTCACTTAGCAGTTAATGAAATGTCATTTTTCCCATCCAAGTCTGTAACCACTGGAGGTCTGTGGACCCCACATTGAAAACAAGTGTTTTAAAGTACATTTACCATGTCTTTAAGCAAGTCACACAAATTACACAATTAAATTCACCAAATAAGGTGAATGCATATTTTATGCCAAATGTCATGCTAAGAAGATACGTGGTGAAGGATTTTTTTTTTTTTTTTTTTGAGTCTCACTCTGTTGCCGAGGCTGGAGTGCAGTGGTGTGATCATGGATAACTGCAGCCTCAACTTTCTGGGCTCAAGTAATCCTCCCACCTCAGACTCCTGAGTAACTGGGACAACAGATGAGTTGCATCATGCCTAGTTAATTTTAAAAATTGTTTTGTAGAGATGGAATCTTGCTGTGTTGCCAAGGCTGGTCTTGAATTCCTGGGCTCAAGCTATCTTCCTACCTTGGCCTCCCAAAGAGTTGGGATTATAGGTTTGAGCCACCACACTTAGCTGGGAAGAATTTTAAACACTTTAAAATTCTGTGGAAAAATACGATTATTTCCAAATGGCTCATCACAAAATACTAGAATGCAATAACTAAAGATTTCATCTACTATTTCCCAGAGACAATTCATAACACACAGTGATACTCATAGAACAATGTAGTATGTTTTATGCAATAAAGAAACCTACAATTACTAAATCCCTTTTTTAAAAAAATTTAAGTTCAGGGGTACATGTGCAGAATATGCAGGTTTGTTACATAGGTAAACTTGTGTCATGGGTTTTTAAATACAGATTATTTCATTACCCAGGTATTAAGCCTAGTACCCATTAGTTATTTTTCCTGATCCTCTCCCTCCTCCCATCCTCCACCTTCCAGAAGGCCCCAGTGTATTGTTCTCCTCTATGTGTCCGTGTGTTCTGATCATTTAGCCTCACTTACAAGCGAGAAAATGTGGTATTTGGTTTTCTATTCCTGTATTACTTTGCT
>PVKP010029746.1:0-28674 GCA_004027715.1 Plecturocebus donacophilus | reverse complement strand
ATGGCTCTGCCCTCAGATGCCTGTGATGTGAGAGATGGGGGACGGGCCTGCTGAGCCCCCTGGGTCCGTCAGCTGCAGGAGCCTTGGGGTGTGGGGGATGACCCGCAGGAATACATGTGCCTCCCAGAACATGGAAGGCCATGGCCCAAAGCATCTAAATCCCATCTAATGGCATTTTTCAGGAGTAAAAAAAGAGGCAAAACAGAAAAACCATTCAGCTACTGTGCCTGGAATGAACAAGTTTAGCTGCTGAAGGGTGCTCCTCCCCAATCTCAGCGCTGCAGTTGGGCCAGACGAGCAATATCTATAAATGTCTATAAAAGCGTTATAGCTTTCAATTTGGCTCCTGGGCCATGCCTGTTTGAAATCTCAGCTAGAATTTAAAGGGTTTTTTTTTCTTCCCTTTGTTCTTCTTGTCATGAAGTTGGCCAAAGGGTTTACATCAAAAGATCCAATCCATTCATTATCCTTTTATTTATTTGGTTATAGCTGGCCTCTATCCAAGAAGAATTTTGGATGACTTACAGAAACAAGAGGAAAGCATTGCTAATGCCAGAGTGTCTTTAAATTTTCAGGAGAAGCAGATATGCTGTGGCTTTTCACATGAGAACAGTCAGAGGTTCAAAGAGGCCTGTATGTGGAATCTCATCAAAATCAGTGCAGAGTCAAACAGCCTCAGCGACCTGGTCCCTCCTCACATTGGAAAAGTCATCACAATACCAAGGCCTAGAGTAGCCAAGCTCATCCCACTCCATGCCTTCCCTCCCCAGCCCCTGTCTGGTGGGTAAGATGAACATTCTTTCATTCCTAGTAGAATAGTTGAGATTCTGGTCTGTCTAATTTTGGGCAAGAGGCAGAGAAAAAAGAACAAATGCCGGAGCTGACAGTTCAAGCCCCACCCATGAGACACAAGCATGCTGTCATCAAACCCAGCAACACAGTTTTCCAGAACAGAGCAGGCTGAGGTATGCAGCCACTCAGTCCCAGCCCTCTGCCTGTCCGAGGTTCCAAGTTTCCATGGGGTTCTGCAACCAGCCCCAGGTCCCTATGGTGACCAATCTGGTGGCTTCAGGAAAGTGGCTGAGATATTTAGGGCTTGGTGGGACTTCTCTGAAATCTCCCTCCAGAAGGATTAGGGGTAGAGCCATCAGACACAGACCAAGAGGTGGCGTGCGGCCCCTGCTCAGAAGCCAGGTCTGGAGGAGGCCCAGAAAGGCCCGACAGAACAAGGCTTACCACCTCCAGGGCCTGGGCTGACCCTGATGATCTTACAATTGATGGAGAAAAACTGACAAAATCCGATACTGATTCATGATTACAACTCTCAAAAAAATAAGAATAAAGGGAAACTTCCTCAGTCTAATAAAGAACACCTATAAAAAACCTAGAGCTAACTTATTAGTTGAAGACAGAACGGTTTCCTCCTAAGACTGAGAATAAGCAAAGATGTCTGCTCTCATTCCTGTTGTTCAAATAGTACTGAGAATTCCAGCCAGCACAGCAAGGAAGAAAAAGCACACAGAGCAAAAGGAGGAAATAAAACTGTCCCTATCTGCAGATAATATGAGCATTTATGGCATTAATTTCAAGGAATCTAGAAAGAAACTCCTAAAATTATTAAGTGAGTTCACAGTCACTTAAAAAATATATATTTAGGTGTAAATTTAACAAAACTTGCATGGCATCTATATGCCAAAACTACAAAATACTGATGAAGAAAACCAAAGAAAATTTTAAATAAATGGAGAGATATCCCATGTTAATGGACTGGAAGATTCCATTAAATAAAGATATAAATTCTCCCAAAATTAATATACAGTCTTAATGTAATTACTATCCATCCCAGCAAGAATTTTTGTAGACATAGACAAGCTTATTCTAAAGTTTATCTTGAAAGGCAAAGAAATTAGAAAAGCTAAAACAATTTTGCAAAAGAATAATAATGTGATATGAATCATGTGCTCAACCTGACTTCAGTCTACCTGATTTCAAAACCTACTATATAGCTACAGTAACCAAGACGATGTGGGGCTGGCACAGGGACAAACAGGTCAGTGAGACAGATCTGAGAACCCAGGAACAGACCCACACAAGGACAGCCAACGGACTTTTGACAAAGAAACAACAGCAATTCGATAAAGGAAGAAGAATTTTTTTTTCCCCCTTAACAAATAGTGCTGAAACAGCACCTTATACCAAAAAAATTCAAAATGGATCATAGATTAAATGTAAAAAAATAAAACCGTAACACTTTTAGATAAAAACAAAGGAGAAAATCTTTGGGACCAAGAGTTAGATGAACAGTTCTTCATGATGACACCAAAAATATGATCCACAATATTAGAAAATCAATAAATTGGGCTTTACAAAATGTAGAAACTGCAGCTTTGTGAAAAACTCTTGTTAAAAGGATGAAATGATAAGCTACAGACAAGGAGAAAATATTTACAAACCATGTAGCTGATACAGGACTCAGATCTATAATAATTCGGATCTGTAATTCATATATATCTATACAGATTCTATCTATAATTCAGATCTATAATTCATATATATCTATACAGATTCTATCTATAATTCAGATTTCTAATTCATATATATCTATACAGATTCTATCTATAATTCAGATCTGTAATTCATATATATCTATACAGATTCTATCTATAATTCAGATCTCTAATTCATATATTTCGATATAGATTCTTTCTATAATTCAGATCTGTAATTCATACGTATCTATACAGATTCTATCTATAATTCAGATCTGTAATTCATATATATCTATACAGATTCTATCTGTAATTCAGATCTCTAATTCATATATATCTATATAGATTCTATCTATAATTCAGATCTATGATATAGAAAGAATTCTCAAAATTTAATGATAAAACATAGAAATAATTCAATTAGAAAATAGGCAAAAGATGCTAGGAGACATTTTATTGAAGAGGATATAGAGATGACAAGTAAGCACAAGAAAAAATTTTCAGTATCACGAACCATTGAGAAAATTCAAATTAAGACCATAATGAGAACAACTAAAATAAAAAATAGTAACTATACCAAATGCTGGCAAAGAAACTAAATCGCTGATACATTGTTAATGGCAATGTAAAAAGGCAGAGACACTTTGGAAAATAGAAAGGTTTTTTTTTGTTTTTTGAGACGTCACCCAGGCTGAAGTGCAGTGGTGCAATCTTGGCTCACTGTAACCCCTGCCTCCTGGGTTTGAGCAATTCTGCCTCAGCCTCCTGAGTAGCTAGGATTACAGGCATGTACCACCATGCCTGGCTAATTTTTTTTGTATTTCAGTAGAGATGGGGTTTCACCATATTGGCCAGGGTAGTCTTGAACTCCTGACCTTGTGATCCACCCACCTCGGCCTCCCAAAGGAGGAGGCGAAGCAAGAGCCACTGCACCCAGCCTGGAAGATTTTTTTTAATATTATTTGCTATATGACCCTTGTATTAGCTCCTTTTCACCTTCCTAATAAATACATATCTGAGACTGGATAATTTATAAAGGAAAGAGGTTTAATGGACTCACAGTTCCACATGGCTAAGGAAGACTCACAACCATGGCAGAAGGTGAATGTGGAGCAAAGTCTGGTCTTACATGGAGGCGGGCAAGAGAGAGATTTTGCAGGGGAACTTGCCTTTATAAAACCGTCAGACTTCATGAGACTTATTCACTACCATGAGAATAGTATAGGGGAAGTGCTCCCATGATTAAATTATCTCCACCTGGCCCTACCCTTGACACATGGGGATTACAGAGAGGCTGCTGGCATCCATAAGGCCCCCTTGGCGATGGGCTCTGTCACCCAGGACTGACTTGGCCAGTCTCTGCAGGGTGTGGCCCAGCCAGCAGCTAACAGCCAGCATCACACTGACAGAGCAGTGTCCATGCTGCTATGTCTTTGGAACATGACCCCTGCTGTCACTGCCTGTGTGGAGTATTTGCCTCCTGCATTATTTGACCTGATATGTCCTGTAACCACAGCGGATCAGGACACCAAACACCAAACACCATGTACCAAACAGTACGCCAAACACCACGGGAGAAAGTGTGGCCCCACCTAGCCTCCATGAACAAAGGCTGAGTGGGTCACAGGGCTGTGGTGGTTGCCCCAAGCATCCCTGGTGAGGTGGCATCAGAGAAGCCCAAGAGTGGAGCCATGGGAGAAGCAACTCGGGGCATCAGCAGAGCCCTGGGGGAACCCAGCAGCCATGTGGTACCCAGCCCTCACCAGGACACCAAGGAACATGGAGCGGCACTCAGACTTTCACCCAGATGCCACAGTGCTGAGGCACACGGCCCTTCCCAGTGGTGGGTGTCAGAGGACTGCTAAAACAGATTAAACAAGATTTGGAGTGTCATCACATCATAACCCAAGCGTTCAGGATGCAACTGAAAACCATTTGTCATACTGAGAACCAGAAATACCTCATGAATGAGAAAAGAAAATCAACAGACATCAACACCAAATGATGCAGACAGTGAAATTAACTTACAAGAATTTTTAAAACAGCCATCATAGAAATGCTTCCACCGTTACAGACACTCTCGAAACAAATGAAAAAAATAGAGTCTCGGCAAAGAATAATAAGCACTTCCAATTCTGGACTTTTTCAAATTTTGACATTTCTGCATTATACGTACCCAGCTGAGCATCCCTAACCTGAAAATCTAAAATCTGAAGTTACCCAACAAGCAACTCCTTTGAGCATCATGTCAGCACTCAGCAAATTTGGAGTTTTGGTGCATTTCAGATTTCAGTTTTTCAGATTAGGGATCCTCAATCTGTATAAAGAAGAACCAAATGGAAATTTTAGAAGTGAAAAGTAGAATAACTGAAATTAAAATCTCAATGGATGGGCTGGGTTTGGTGGCTAATGCCTGTAATCCCAGCAGTTTGGGAGGCTGAGTGGGACAGATCACTTAAAGTCAGGAGTTTGAGACCAGCCTGGCCAACATGGTGAAACCGCATCTCTACTAAAAATACAAAAAATTAGCCAAGTGTGGTGGCCATTAGCACACCTGTAGTCCCAGTTACTTTGGTGGCTGAGGCACAAGAATCACTTGGTCCTGGGAGGCTGATTGCAGTGAGCCGGGATGGCACCGCTGCACTCCAGCTTGGGTGATAGAGTGAGACCCTGTCTCAAAAATAAAACAAAACAAAATACCTCAATGGATGGCTCAACTGCAAAAATAGAAACAGAGAGGACAGAGGAAAGAGTCATGGACGGAAGGGTGATTTGAAGCAAAACAACGTAAGTTACACAATCTGAACAACAGAGATAAAATAGATTTTAAAATATTAAAGGGACCTGTGGGACAGCAACAAAAGATCTAATACCCATGTCGCTGCAGCCCCAGAAAGAGAAGAGAAAGGGGATGGGGCTGAAAAACCAGTCCAATGGCCAAAGCTTCTTACATTTGGCCCAACATATAAACACACAGATTCAAGCAGCTGAGCAAAGTCAAACAGGAAAACCTAAACAAATCACTGCCAGACACATTATAATCAGACTTCTGAAAAGCAGAGACAAAGAAACTGTTGAAAGCAAGGAGAGAGAGAGGACACCTCACCTACAGGGCCAGGACATTGGAACAGCCTGGATTTCCCATGAGAAAGTGCTGAGGATGGAAGGGAGCAGCCTCTGTCAAGTGCTGGAAGAAATGAACTGTCCACCCTGAGCTCTACGTCCAGTGTAAATGCCCTTGAGTAATGAAGAAGAAACAATCTTCTCAAAGGAAAACACAGAACTTGATGTCAACAGGCCTGACATAAAAAATGTCTAAAGTATATTTCTGGAAATAGAAAAGAAATGATAAAAGAAGGAATCTTGAAACACCAGGTATGAAGAGAGATCAGTGGGAAATAAAAATACAGTCCCAGCCTGCAAATGTGTACAACGGTACCTTGCTCAGCAACTCAAACCCAGCACATTCCAAACACATCACTGAAAGGGCATGGAGCTTTCTGTCAGGCCGAGCAGCCAACCTGCCCTGGGTCACATCCTCTCGAGGAGCTCCACTGACCCAGGACTCTCACTACGCTTCCCTAGAATCCGGCAAGCAACAGACACAGCTAACGGAAATGTGTTGTGTAGGGTCTGGAATCCAAGCCCTCTGGAGAGATGCTGTGAAATACAAAACTCAGACTCTGCCATCAAAGAACTTCTGGTCTCGTGGGGAGGGCAAGGCCCAATCCATGAAAAAAATATTGTCAGAAATGAAAAGAATCGAAAGAGTAACCTCTGAAGCCCCACTTGCTCTAAACTTCTGGGATCTAAGAAGCTACTGTCTACCTTTCTTAATACTCTTTATTTCCTGATAAAATTACAAAGGGTAAAGTAACAGAAGCTCATTCTCCCTGGTGCACAGAGAAGGGAAAATATGAGCAAGAAAGGACCGAGATGAGCAGAAAGGTGACTGCACTCAGTCCTCCTGGAAAGCACTGCGGGGTCCCTGACTAGGGAGGTGGCAGTGAGGACAGAGACATGGAGACCAATTTTCTGTCTCATCCCTGCTCCCACCTGTGTTGTAGATTGAATAGTCTCCCCACAAAATTCATGTCTCCCCAGAACCTCAGAATGTGATCTTATTTGGAAATGGCAGCCTTGCAGATGTCATTAACGTAAGGCTGAAGATGAGCTTGTGCTGGATGGGGACGGGCCCCCGATCCCATCAGAGCGTCCTCGTACGCTTCAGGAAAGGATAATGACACATGGAAAAGGAGGCCGTGGGGAGATGGGGCAGAGACTAGAGTTGGCGGCCACAAGCCAGGATGCCGGGAGACAAGAGGGGTGGATGATCCCGCTGAGCCTCCAGAACACAGAAGCTCTGCCAACGCCTCTGTCCCAGACTCATGGCCTCGGGAGCTGCAGGAGAATGGCTTTCTGTTGTTTAAAGACACTAGGGCACAGCCACTTGTCACAGTGACCCTGGAAAATGGCCTTGGCAGCACAGACTCAGCTCCACTGCCATCTGGCCCCTTCTCTCCACCGTTCTCCTTCCTAGCGTTCTTTGGGCCACAGCACTTCTCAACACATTAAGAACCACTGATGCCATCCAACCCACTTCAAGAGTGAAGCACAGAGCTGCCCTCATGTACCAGCAGGCGCTCAGCACGTGGTGTTCCATGCAGTTCTTCAAGCCCATTTATCACAGCGGGTGTAGAGTGTGATTATCTCCTGCAACCATTTCCACCGATTCGAAAATTACATCCATGTCACTGTGACAAAATCATCTTTCTCAATTTTATCCCGTGACTCTAATCACTGTGGACAATGCTACCGTAATTAGTAATTACCACCCCCTTTCCAGCATCCTACATCTCATCTAGTTGTCAAATGTCAACACGTGTGAGTCCAAGACCCACAGCACAATCGAAGCCTCCACAACCGGCTCCTGGGATGCGGTGTCTTCAGTTCTCCCAGGGGACAACACTTCCTTCCTCGTCCTGGGGCCCTGGAAGCTGTATTAACACCTGCTTGCATTCTCTTTGAACACAAGGATCTCTTGTGTAGGCCAGGCTGGAACCCAGGGAAGTGACTATCCCATGTGGGGTCCGTCTCTGGCCTTCTGCCCGTGTCAGATTCCATGGTCCACCCACATCAGAGGTGCTGGCTCTGCCTCTAGGTCTCTTCCTGGATGAGTTTTCTTCTCAAGTGCCTCTTGCTCAATGGAGTATTTGTGTTATAAATTGTTTTTCCTGAGACACCGGGTTAGAATTTTCCAGCTTCATGCTATCCACGCTGTGCTGCAGCGCAGTGTAAGAGGAAGAAAAGAGAAGTCCAGTTGAAAATGCAGCCTCAGCAGCACGGGCTCCGTTGTTCCCAGAGGAAACCTCCACCTCGCCCTCTCGGCCCCGAAAATTGACAGTCAGGGCCCCAGCGTGGCAGGCCTGAGCTTCATGAGAACATTCTTTATAAAGATAAAAGAAGGGGCCATGGCCCTGTACTGACCATGCTCACTGGCTCCTGTTTCCAGTGCCACAGCTTGGGAATTCTCCCTGTAGCCAGTAAACCTTCCTCCTGAATTGTAAACTAAAGTACAACCTCTCATGTGTGTCTGAAAAAAGCATTTACAATCAGAACAAGTTGACACTGCCTCTATGTA
This sequence comes from Plecturocebus donacophilus, assembly GCA_004027715.1. Classification (NCBI taxonomy): domain Eukaryota; kingdom Metazoa; phylum Chordata; class Mammalia; order Primates; family Pitheciidae; genus Plecturocebus; species Plecturocebus donacophilus. The sequence continues at coordinate 20,544 of PVKP010029746.1, read as the reverse complement.
TTATCAGTGATCCTCAACCGAGAGGAAAAAAGTATTATCTTCATGACACAATCTACAAAACAGAACTCTCAATATATCCCTTTAGGGTAGAAGATTTCAGATGGTCAGAAATTTCTATTACAGGTTGGTCCCCAGGGGACCACATCAGGATCTCCCGGAGAGTGCCATCCTCACTCCTGTGAAAATAATAGTATGGGTTTCAAAGGTTGTAAAATTCTGATCTATTTTACAGCCTGGCTCTGTGGCTGTTAATAGTAACTGCTCGTGTTTGTGGTCTTGAGGCCTCTGATATGCCACATCAAAAATGATGTTATTTTTCATGAAAGATGAGTGGTTTTACTTAGAAAAGAATGAGGGTATCTGACAGCCCACACTTTGCCTCTAGAACCGTCTAAGGAGAGACGTGCTCTGTGAAGCTCGTGGCTCTCCTCAGAGTCTGAGCTGGTTCATATTTCTGTTTGTCTGCTTTGTCTCACATTTTCCCCTATTTGCCATCCTATTTTGTAAGTTCACAAATATAACAGCTGAACCCAGGTTTTCCCAGGCCTTAATCATGCACATGCACAAAACCCTTTTTTAAGTCAGGAACAGAGAAAGCCTTCCCCTTGACATTCTCCTCCACATACTGAGGGATAACTTTTAACAAGGTAAATCATGACTCTCATACAGAGATGAAATGGACACACATCAAAGATGTCATTTAATGTGTTAATGGATGGGGGAATGTGTGAGATGTGACCGTCACTTCAAAGGAAAATTCAAAGAACCACACATGCACGAGCGCATCCCAAATGCTGAAGTCAATGTGCTTAATAGGCACAAACTGGCAGAACTCCATGTCCAGAGAGAAAACTCAGCTGAATCAACCAGACGAGACCTGCATGTCAGTGGCCAAGGCTGACGTGAACCTGTTGGCACACTGTCACTCATAGGGTTGTGAGGTGGCTCAAGGACACGGAGGGGGGGCACAGACCCCCGAGAATCAGGTAACTTGGGTAACTCCCGCTTCCAATGAAGCACATTCAGCAAACTTTTTGGTCTATTTCAAAGCCTTCCATAATTTTTCCCTGCACAAATTAAGTGTATTTTTTTTAAATCTAACTTTCCAAACTAAAAAGATATGGTGAATTTCAAAAATCAAATAAAATTTCCATGCACCAGAAACAGGATAGAAACATAAAATAACGAGGTCAGTTGAGACTTGTGCCCAAGACAGTGTAACAAGACCAGACTCACCCGACCACTGGCACCAACTAAAACCTAACGCGAGCTTGTGAATTCGTGTTTTTCACAGCCCTGTGCATCCACTGGGCAGTGAAGGAGAGAGATGCATAAGGGAAAGGAAGCAGCACAGAAGTGAGCTCTATGACTGCCCCAGAGCTCAGCCTGGAGACAGTTCCCAACGCTGCAGCAGTGAGGGGAAGCCTAGGCAAGACCTGGCAGAGATCCTGGTGCTCAGATACCGAAGGTCAGTGACCAGAGAGGAGAGTGCTGCACAGAGCAGAGGGCCTCTCAAGTTCTCAGTACAGCAGAGACTGGCACGTGCAGGAAGGAAGCCCCCCAGAGCAGGGAAAGAACCCCCCCGCGTGGATTACAGGGAATGGAACTGGAGCTCATACAGGGCCAGGATAACCGAGTCCACACCTGCCAACCTGGAAATCTTGGAACTTCTAGGGCACTGGGTGGAGTGCTCAGAAGGGTCTTGGCTCGCTAGTCCAGTGAGCAAAACTGGACTTAGCTTGATGCTAATGGCTTAGCAAAACAATAATGCTGAGTGGAAAACACAAGATCAAAAGGGAGTTCATACTAGACACCTCCATTATAAAAAGTTCTAGAAAATGCAAAGTAATCTATGGTCAAAGAACAAGGATTAGCAGTTGCCTTGGGACAGAGGAGGGAGGTGGGAAGGAACAGGGAGGGTACAGGAAATGATTAAAAAGGGGGCCCAGGGAACTTTTAGGGCAATGCACATGTTCATCATCTTCACTGTGGTGATGGTTTTATGGGTATATGCACTGAAAACTTGCACATGCACAGTTATTTTTTTGCCAGTTATACCTCAGTGTGTTTTGGGTTTTTGTTGTTTGTAACTGTGCAGGTGAAGCAGGTCTAGGCCTGGAGACTCTGTTACAGGTGTGGGTTTTCATGGCAAGGGGTTGAAACCCAAGGTGATGAGAAGCAGAAGCTGGGAGGGAGACAGTGAACGGGACGGGCTGTCACCAGGTGAGAAATGCACACACTCACTGATAATCAGGGAAATGCAAATTACACCTTCAGTGAGATCCTGTTTCATACCAACGAGGGTGGCAAGACTTTCAGTCGGACTACACCGGTGGGCCATCAGTGCTGCTCTGGACAGAAATTTGGCAAAAATCAGCAAAACTGACATGTTTCTCACCATGTGACCCCATTCCCCAGCATGTCCCTCAAGTAAACGACATGAATAACCATCAGTAGAGTAATGGCTGAATCAGGGGTGGAGCTGGCATGGGACATGTCTGCCCTACCATTTTGGATGTCGGTCTTTGGGTTTACTTTTTTGAGATTTATCCATGTTGATTAGCAATGTTCTGGTTCATTGACTTTGACTGATGTTACAGAATGTCTAAAATTCTTAAAAACAACTCTGTTTATGGGGTTACTGTGGGGTGATGGCCGATTACTTCTGAAATGATCACCTGTCATTCCCAGGCCACAAAAATCATGTCAGATCTTCTCTAAATCACTGTTTGTTTCTACAGAAAACCTTTTAAAAGATACACATTTTCCTGATTTGACAGAGCACTTCAGCAGAATTAAGCACCCTTGAATAAATGAAGACAGGTTTCCAAGAAAATAAAACATTGACAACATGCCATGGCACATGCACGTGAAGAAAGCAGGGTACAAACGTTCACAGCACAGGAAATAGGTCAGGGAAGCAGAAGTAGAGAGCAGAGCCCCAGCCCGTCACCGGCCTGCACTCCGTCATCACAGGGACTCTGTGGGCAGCTGTCAAGAGAAGGAGCTACCAGAAGGACTGCAAGTGAGCTCTGGGAAAGCAGCACACCACCAGGAACACTGTGGGAGATCCCAGTGCCCATCTGACTGAGAAGGGCCCAGGCCTGTACAGAAGAGGATCGTCTGCCCCCACCGTACGGCACAGGGAGCTCATGCTTTCTGGGCTGGGCAGAAAAACAGCCATAGACGTGTTCTGTGCTATACACTTGGGTGAGGTGCCTTAGGCCCCAGCACCTGAATGCACCTGGCAGTGTCATGTTCTCCACAAGGGGAGGTGCAGAACTGACTAGCCCCCAGCAGGTCTAGTGGCATACGCTCCCACCTGCCCTCTCCAGAGTCCTCTCCGCTCCAGAGCGACCTACGGCTCCTCAAGGGCTCAGGAAACCACAGCATCTTCCTGGAGTCAATGCCATGAGGCCAACCGGAAGGGATGGTGTCCTAGAGGTGGGTTCTTTTGGCTACCTGGAAGCAACTCACACTTCTGTCCACTTAACCCTAATTTAATTTCACTCTAGTGGGTCTCTCATTCTTCCCCCAAAAAAAGGCCACTCCCCATTCCCTAGGTCTAAGCCAATCCATGCATTTTATCCCTGAAACTGCTCCTGGAAAAAGCAGCCTGTGCCACTCTTGGCAGAGGCAGGTGCCTGGAAGCTGCCTTTTAATTCCTTGGTGGATGTGAAGCGAGAGCGCTGAGGGAGGACAGGGCTCTCGCCCCAAAGGTGCTGCAGAAGAGCTCACTGTGGAGACTGAGCTCAGGAACAGACAGGAAGACAAGAGAAGTGACGGTGACGTGAGCACAAGGTTGGAGTGAAGTGGCAGGAAGCCGGCAGTGCCCACCCATGCAGCCTCAGGGCACGGCTCGGTGCAGAGGGTCTCATCTCAAAGAAAATGAGCTCTGGGCCCAGGAGCAGCTCGCAGAGCCCAGTGTTCCTGCAGAGCTTTTCTGATTTGGCACTAGGACCTGGAGCCAGCAAGCCCTGCCGCCCAGCCCTGCAGGAGGGACCTGGCTCCTGGAATGTGGGTTTAGTCCCGTGGTGCGCAGGAGGGCCACGCCAACATCTGAAAATGATCCCTGCCCTGCCCACAAATGAAGACTGGTTTCTCAGAAGACAAGAGTCTTTCTGTGAACTATAAAAAGCTACTGGATAGACAACCTATTATCATTGTGGAAGAAATTACTGATCTGCACGTCAGCTGGGAGGGTGCCTGGCTGGGCCATCTGCCCCGCAAATCCATGGAGCCCCAGACCACCAGAGACTCCCTCAATGACCACACCCCATATGCCACACACCCATCTCAGCGCTTCCCATAGGCTGTGGACTCAAACCTGGGAAAGATAGGCAGGCCCTTCTGCACATCCGGGCCACCCCACAGCTGTAGCAGCTGGGGGTGCAGGAAGACACCCTAGGATGGGAAGCTGCTTCCAGCTCTCCACAACGGACATGGGTGCACTCCTGGCCAGTTGCAGGATGTCGAAAGGAAACGCGCTCCCTGAGGAGTGTGAGACTCACAGCTGGTGCAGGGCTGCCCACCCACCATGCCGTCCACTGCTGGATTCAGTGTCAGAGCGCTGCTGGCCCCAGCTGACCCTGCGCCCTCAGCCTTCCACTCAGCACACCACGTGCACAAGCACCAGAGCATGCTCCGCAGCTGACAGGTGTCTGCTCCCATTTCAGGGCGGAAGGCCTTTGACCACCAAGGCAGCCCACTTGGTGAGAGGTTGGGGGCACATGTGGAGGCCCCAGTCCCCTTCAGGGGAGCCAACACTGCCTCTGCCACCCCCACCCCACCCCCGAGACATGGGACATGGAGGTGACCAGTGGAGCACCATCCTGGGCTTGAAGAACAAGAGGCTGAAAGTGGGGGCCAGGTCCTTGGGTCCTGGTCCCGCAAGTATTGGACGTTCACCTCAGACACTCACTTGAGAGAGAAGCAGGCCACCACCAGGGCCATCATTCTTTGGGGGTGGCTGTTGGTGACAATATCTTTACACAGAGCCAAACCTCCTCCCACTGACTCATGTCTTCCAAGAAGCGCTGAATTGGGGAATTTATGGCCTCACCCGATGTCCAGAGCCACGCATGGCCATGATGTCCCTGGCGCTGACGCTGGCTGGCTAACCCATCTGGAACGGCCACAGCCATGGAGGAGAATCCCAGCCCCAGCCCAGCAGAGGGAGCGTCCCCATGTGAGCTCACAGGGCGGTGCAGCTGTCCTCACATCACACAGTATGTCACCACCTCTGTGGCTCCTCTCGCTAGGCCACTGACCTGACCCTGCATCTGCACCTCTCCTCTCAGAAGGGGCCTCCCAGATGGCCGGGGAGAGGGTGCAAAAGAGGACAGAGGGCTGCCTGCTCCTGGAACACTCCCACCCACCCGCCCTTCAGAGCGGTCGCCCAGGATCCAGGCACAGAGGGTGTCAGAGCTGGGCCATGGAACAGTCTCCAAACCAAAGCATCTTCTGGCCATGGGTCACCTGGATCCCCTCCCTCAGGCCAGCACACAAGGACAGAAACTGGCCACACCCAGGGCTGGAGCTCCGTACAGGACTCACCCCTGCCCTCAATGGGCTCTGTCCTCCCTGCCTCACAGTCGCTGTCCACCAACCCAGAGAGAAGAAATCTTGGAAAAGGTACCCCAGCTGACCATGGAGGACACTGACCAGGGAGGACACTGACTAGGAAGGACACTGACCAGGGAGGGAGCACTAACCAGGGAGGACACTGGCCAGGGAGGACACTGACCAGGGAGGACATTGGCCAGGGAGGACAATGACCAGGGAGGGAGCACTAACCAGGGAGGGAGCAGTGACCAGGAAAGGAGCATTAACCAGGGAGGACACTGACCAGGAAGGATACTGGCCAGGGAGGACACTGACCAGGGAGGGAGTACTAACCAGGGAGGGAGCACTAACCAGGGAGGGAGCACTAACCAGGGAGGACACTGACCAGGAAGGACACTGGCCAGGGAGGACACTGACTAGGGAGGACACTGGCCAAGGAGGACACTGACCAGGAAGGGAGCACTGACCAGGAAGGGAGCACTGACCAGGAAGGGAGCACTGACCAGGAAGGGAGCACTAACCAGGGAGAGAGCACTGACCAGGAAAGGAGCATTAACCAGGGAGGACACTGACCAGGGAGGACACTGGCCAGGGAGGACACTGACCAGGAAGGACACTGGCCAGGGAGGACACTGGCCAGGGAGGACACTGACCAGGGAGGACACTGGCCAGGGAGGACTCTGGCCAGGGAGGACACTGACCAGGGAGGACACTGACCAGGAAGAGTACGGACCAGGGAGGACACTGACCAGGAAGAGTACGGACCAGGGAAGGAGCACTGACCAGGGAGGGAGCACCATCAGGAAGGACACGGACAGGGCAGGGGGCACTGCCCAGGACGGAGTGCTATCATCTTGGTCATGTCTCTCAGCCTGTGCCTGCCCTGAGGGCCGTAGGGCAGCTCCCCTCACTGGCTACCTGGTGCTGGCAGCTGTGGTGCTTTGCTCCTCAAGGAAAAGGCGTGATCTTTGGAATAAGACTCAACTCTAATCCCAACCCCACTGTGGACCTGGGCAGCCCAGTGACTTCCTGAGCCTTGGTTTCCCCAACGATACAGTCCCACATCCTTCTCAGCTGTTGCAACAGGAACTCAGTGGACGTGGGCGTGATCTAAGAACAGCTGCGTGCTGAGCGAGGCTGGCCTATGGGCTGGGTGTACCCAGGCAGGGAGGGGCCAGGGGGTCCCTGCACACCACTGCCCTGCCGAAGCTCCCAGGCCTACAGCGACAGAGGCTGCTTCTTCTCCTCCTAGAGCCCCTTGTGAACACGGAGTTTCAGGATCCGCCTGTCGCCCTCCTTGCCTGGGGCTGATGCCCAGAGACCAACATGATGGCACCAGGTTTTGGGAGAACACGAGATCCCTGCCCTCTCCAACAGTGTCCCACCAACGGAGTCCCCATGAAGCAGTGCTGGACAGGGGGGCTCAGCCCGCATGCCAGCCATGACTTGGAGGCCCACAGATCCTGTGGGCTGTCCTGGAAACTGGGGGAGGAAGGCCAGGCTCATCCATGCTGGCATGCCCAATGCGCCTGCACGTGGTGTGAGCAGCCTGTGCCTCTCTGGAGGCCCCTGGACAGCAGCCATTCGCATTCAGATCCCCTCCTGGCACTGCAACACCCCTGTGCAGCACACCCCACAGAAACCAGCCGGCACGTGCTCCAGGGCCCGAGGAGAAAGCGCCCCCAAGCACCATGCGTGGAACAAGAGGAGAAGCCTGAACATAAGCAACACAAGCGGCCCAGCAGGGATCGGCTACACAAACCACGGCACAGCCACGCGGTGGAACATGGCACAAGGCAGGGTGTGCTTTTTGGGTTTTGATTTCATTTTTGTCTGTTAAGGAAGTAGCTCCGTGTGCTGAAATGAAGTCTCCCAGAGTGCCGCTACAGTTCACAACCACACCAGGAGCATGATGCCGTCGTGTGTGTGTAAAAAGAAACTCTTACACCCAGAAGTTTTCAATGGGTGCAAATCTAAACGCTAGGGGAAATCTGGAAGGTCAGCCATGAAAGGGAGGGCGGGGTAGGGGGGCACGGGAGAGGGGAAGATAAACCAGGCCTGGGAATCATGGTATAAAGGACACAGCCTGCATTTGTAACGTTTCAGTTTCTTAATGGAGATGTAATCATGTTTGCATAATTACAAATAAATATTTTAAGTGGGCCACTTTTAAAAGTAAAAGGGTGCCCAGCCAGTCCTTTTACTTTTAAAGGTGGCCCGGGGCTCCAAGCCCCTCGAGACCCCACACAGGACCAGTCCCCTCAGCCCCGTGTGCTTCTGCCTCTCCTGTTAGTCAGAGGGAGCCCGTGGATGGGCAGGCTCCTATGAGCCAGATGGCAATACGTATGGACCCAGCCTGGCAGACACAGCATGGCCTCCTCAGCCCAGACGCTGTTGTGCACACAGGACACAATGGCACCTATGTGAGGACGGCCGCTCCCTCCTTTTCACAAGGCTCAGTGATATTAAATGATCCTAACACCACTTCCCACATAGCTAGGACTTTACAGCTGCCAATGAGAAACTGATGCCTTATCAGAACCTGTTCCAAGTCCTCACAGAGGTGCGTACATTCAGTTCACTTTATGGAAACCCAGTTAGACTCTCCATTTCTTGCTGATGGAGTTCCTACATGATGCCAGGCCTGAAGTTAATACCAGTTTTCCATGCTGCCTTGATGGCTGCTAGAACCAGGGGCCTCTAGTGGCCCTGCCAAAGGCTTCCCTCCCAACTGTGCTGTCATGGTCCCCAAAAGATCAGCCTCCTCATGGGGACCAGGCGTACTTCCCGCTCATCCTGGGTTGGTGGGTTTCAGTCTCACCCGCCTGCAGAACTATCCAACAAACCACTCAGACCCTTCTGAGGGATCCAGGGCACCCAGCCCTCCACCCAACTCAAAACTGCTCCCCAGCCCTGCGGGTGCACTCTGCATCCCCGTGTGCATCCCCAAGTGGCCCTGTGTGCACGTGTACAGTCCTCCATCCCAGGACCTGGGCTTTTGCGGCTTATGTGCATGTGCAAGGCACTCACTCCATCCCAGGACCAGAGCTTTTGAGGCTTCCTCTGTCCAGTGCCGGGCACCCCATGGCCCTCAGGCAGCACTACCTCTCTCACTAACAGAGTGCGGAGAAGGAGAGTCAGCCTCCTGCACACATGCAGCCTGCAGGGGAGAGGCCTGCGTGGTGGCTGCAAGGATGAAGCCATGCGTTCCACACACCCACCGCCACGTCATGTTTTGCCAGGACAGTGAGAGTTGGTGGTGGAGAAGCCCAGGGCTGGTATGCACCAAAGAGATGGTTCTCACCCCTGTCAGTCCAGGGGCCCAAAGTTGCAGGTCCTACTCCCATTTCCAGTGCTTAGTTGCAGGCCTGAACCCATGGAACCTCTGTAAGCCTCAGTTTCCTCATCTGCAAAAATGTATTTAAGGCCTCTTCCTGGCTCCCCTCCAGAGCTGTGGAAGGAGGCAACGAACCCAGGCAGGAGGCCATCTGCGTAAATGCACAGCATGTTCGCCCTCAGGCAGGGCTGCCCCGGAGGCACAGGACCCTGGCCTGTCTCACTCCGGACCCCACCCCACACTTCGCCCTTTGCTCCGCTTTGGGTTGATGCACTTGAGGTCTGCAGGCTCCCAGCTGAGAGCAGGAGCAACAGCTCACCTGCCCACAGGGGCCAGACTGGGCCCTGCCCAGGAGGACACAGGTTAGGAGGGCGGCAGGGTGGGGAGGGCCGCACCCTCCAATGGGCAGACGCTCAGCTGCGGGTAATCCAACAGCTGCCACTGAGGAATGCACCTGGCTAGGCCCACAAGCCCTATAGTCCAGATTTCTTGTGAAATCAACCAACTTTTAACTGTTGCCAGCTAAACCAAATTATTATTTTGGCCTAAAGCCATCAATTTCAAACTCTGGCTCGAATGCAGCTCCCACACACTCAGAAGGAAAAGACTTTGTATTGCAGACGCCATGCCAGAGCTGGAGGTCGGCGTCCCCCTCCTGGCTCACCTGGTCTGCCGCAGACAGAGCCACAGCACTGGTGACCCCGCTGGGAGAGAACACAGATCTGGGAGAAGCCCAAGGTAAGGCTGCTGCCCCGGTGGGAGTTTCCTTTAGAAACCAAACATCTGAGCTGGGAGAGTGATGCGTCCTCAAGGTTTGCAAGTGGAGGACGGACAGACGTGAAGTCAGGAGCTGTGTTTGCTGGATTTTCTTTAACTCACATGTTATTTCTTATGTTTACTTCATTTATTCAACAAATATTTACTGTGTACCATGAGGCTATTTCTGGAACATTCCTCTTGGCTCATCAATGTTGGGGTAGCAAGAACATGGGTCTAGGGGCTGGAGGTAGTGCTGAGCAGGCTCCAGAACCTCTGGCTCATGGGGGAATGGGAGGCTTCTCGGGGTGATGTCAAGCAAGGGCTCTGGGAGGTCCACGATGTGGCCCCATGGAAGGGCTGCATTTGGCCTGCTCAGCACTTCAGCTGTTTCGAATCACTCACTAATATTTAAAAAATCAGGACAGTTCACAACGTTATTAAAAAAATCTGGATCTCCAGTTCTGTAAAAAAAAACATCCCTGTGACCAAGTGGCAGTTAGGGTGCAGTCACCCCCTTTCCTCACTTGCTGGGCAACCACCCCATAACAGGTATCTGAGTACACCCAAGGACACATGGCGTGTTCTCCTCAGGGACTCAGATAACAAACCAGACTGCAAAAGGGAGCCCTAGACCACGCTGATGTCAACAGTGGCATCTAGAAAAATAACCTAGGAAAGAAGACTGTGGGGAGGGAACATGATCTGGGCATGTCCCCACAGAGGTGCGTACATTCAGTTCACTTCATGGAACTGAGAATGTGCTTCCCAGGCGGAGCGCAAGTGCAGAGGCCCAGGCAGGGGGAGGCTGTGGCAAGGGTGTGTGGTGTGTTCCCCAGAAACTGCTCCCTGACTAATGCATGAGATATCCACTCTGGCCCCTGGTTTTCCGCAGAGTCTCACTGAGCTCCGTACCTGCCTCTCCAGCTATAAGTGGATGTTTGCTTTTCCATTTCTTTGGTTCTGAATACGTGCTGTCCTGGCCACCATGGTCTCAGTCTTCCCACCAAGGTCACAAAGTGGCCCCACCAGTCACACCCTCAAGGGTGGGGTGGGAAGCAAAAGCCACTTCAGGTGGCCGGGTCAGCTCCCCGGCAAGGCTCTCCACTGGTCGGGGAGGTGCGGACTGCTGCCCTGTCCACACCTGCTCCTCTTCTCCCCAGACAACTCGTTCCTTCTGGGGCTGGCATCCTCTGCAGCTCCTTTCCACCTACATCCTCCACCCACACCCTCCCGACTCCACGAGATCATCCAAGAACCAGTTCCTGGAGGATCCTGCTGGGCGCCTTCTCATACCCTCTGCTCCAGTGGTCAGCACCAGATTTTCTGTGTTCAGTGAAGTCCTTGCTACTCCTTCCTGGTAAAGGCATGGAAACATCCACCCCAGGACAAGCAAGGGCATCAGAGAAATGGCTGCACCATCATCAGAGGTCACAACTCAGATGTCCCCAGGGACTGTACAGGTAGGAATGATGGCAAACTGCAGGGGGGCCACCACTCAGCACCCACCCCCGACCCCCGTCCAGCCTAACACGCAGCACATCAGACCTGCACAGCCAGAAGTTCAGGTTTCAGGACAGAAGCTAGCAATTCTGATGCTAAGGTAAGAATCATCTGACGTAAATACTGGTCACTCACTGTCTTGAAACTGAAACAGCGTTTGGGTCACCTGCAGGCTGAATGGTGCAAAGGCCGCTGCCTGGCAGGCTCCAGTCCAAGAGTGAGCGAGCCTCCCATTTCCCAAATGACTGTTGCATGTGATAGGGCAGTCAGTGGCTCCTGAGGCTGGCACATAGGGGATTGTTCTATCCCTGTCTCACCTATAACCAGGTGGCTCTGGAGGGTGGGTGGTTCACCCAGGTGTGCACCCAGGGCTATTTCTGAGCTGCCTGGCCCAGCCTGTTAGTTCCCTGCCCTGGCTCCCAGGGGGCAGCCTACCCACTGCAGTGCTCACGGGACATTCTAGGTCCCTGTAAGTATGAGAAGCACATGAGCATTCTGTGTAATTGTTACGCATTTAATGCATTTGTAAAAGGCTATGCCAAATACATGAGTTTACGGAGATTACTGCTTAAGACTTTGCCCTAAGGAAGTAATATACATCTACTTTACTGTATAATCTAAGCATACACAACCGCACATCAAAAGCATGATTCATGACGTATTCTTTTTAATGAGTGGGTGTCAGCTCCTTCTGAATAAAGAGAAGAAAAGGAGGAGCAAGAGAAGGAGGGGAGGAGGAAGCAACTGGCCTCTCTGAGCCGCTGCATGTCTTGTTGACAGCACACCTCAATCCCTGTCTCGTTCATGACAAACCCCATTCGTCTCCTCCAAGCTCCTGGGAAAAGCATCGGAGATACAATAAAGGCCCTGGGAGCAAGAATCACTTCACAGGCCTCAAACTCAGGCTCCTGCAGGGGCCAGGGAGGCCATGCCGAGGGTGTGGCCGGTGGGTGGGACTCTGGACACAGGGCAGCCAGGTCCCCCTGAGGCCCTTGGTGTCTGTCTTGCTCATAAATAGGGACAGAAAGATCTGGTCTGCACCGACCTCACAGGCTGCCGGCAGGGCCACCAACACAGCTGACTGGCAGCTCCTGCTCAGGTCCCCCATTTGCCAAGGGAACGTAAAATGCCAGGTTGTTGTACAGCATCTCCCAGCTGTGAAATGTCTGCACATAATTCATCACTTTAAAGCAGAAAGCCCGCTCAGGCCTGGCTGAGTCTGGGTCCTTTCCCAGCGTGGGCCTGAGCTGAGCAGCAGGGGTGCACACCAGTCACCCTCCTCCAGGAAGCGCTGCCTCAGGCAAGATGCCCCAGGGCTGAGTTCAGGTGGGTGCGCCCCGTGTCTGAAGCGGCAAAGCACTCAGAGTGGAAAGCCTTCCACAAACAAGTGACTCTCTCCGAGTCAGCACAGCCAGCCTCCCAGGGCCAGATGTTCGGAGCTGTCCCTTGTCAGAGCTCCTTGAGGGGAACAGGGCTCATTTGGTTTTGTTTTTGATTTATCTTTCCATCTCAGACACAGCGATCATGAACTCTGTGTGACTTTTTCACAACTTTCTGGATACTGACCGGGGGCGGTCTAGACCAGGAAATCTGTTTTTACAGAAACCTTCCTCTTGGGCTGAGCTGGCTTTTTCCCCATTTCCCTGGCATTGGAAAGGTCACCCCATGAGGGTCCTGGTGGGACTGAGGGCTCAGCTGGAGCCTGTGGGGCTGGGAGTACAGGACTCTCCACACCGTCCTGGCTCAGGGAGGAGGAGCGAGAAGCAGCATGCGTTCCTGCTCCACATACAGCTCAGAGCCCTCAACAGAGGACTGGACTCAGCAGTTTCCTGGCCTCTCCCGCAGGCAGGCTGCAGCTTGCCTCTGAGCTTGGCCTGGAGAGTCTCTGGGGAGATGGCCACAGGCTTCCTCCTCCACTGGAGGCCGTCCCCACCCTGCTCCATCTGCCCTCAGGTGTCGGCCTCGTCCTAGTCTTGTCCCTTTTGTGTGTTGCAAATATTTAAAAATCAGGAAAAGTTCGAGGCAGATAGCTTTGCTAGGAAAATCAGCAGGTTGGGGGACAGGATGGCCCTGCTCCCCCTCAGCCACCTGGTCACTGGGGGACCTATCACATCAGGTTTGCTTCTGATCCTGAGGTCAAATATCAGCCTACCCTTCACTGCTGTCCCCTCCGCCTGCACCCCAGCTGTGCTCGAGGCAGGGTTAGTGGCAAGCAGCCCCTCCGTCACCTCTGCCCCCAGCCAGGCGGAAACAGCCCACACTCATGAGTGTCCACCTCCCAACACCGTGGGCCACTCCAGTGGCTGAGCTGGGGGCATTTCCACTTGCCACGTCTGCCCCCAAGTGTAGTATCGGCCCCTCTCTTGTCTGTCCCCAATCACAGAGAAGAAAGATGCTCGTGGCTGGATGGTTCTGGGTGGGCATAAGCGGGATTTGCTCCTTCATGGGAGGGGTGTTGGCTCTGCAATACCAAATTAGAGTGGACACCTAGCAACCCAGAGACGGCAGGTAGGCGAGATACAGGTTCCAAGGTGGAGAAGAATTCTAACGCGTGGCTGTCCTGCGCCACCTGCCACCTGCCCTGGGCTCAGCATGCACATGCCCTCCTGGCACTACAAAGACACTGATCTATGCAGGTGGGAAAGTCCAGGACTTCCAGGCTGCTGGTGTGGTAAGACCCAGTGTAGTGAGACCCAGTGCAGTGAGTAAGATGGGTGCAGTGACTGAGACCCGGTGTAGTGAGTAAAATCCAGTGTGGTAAGACCCGGTGTGGTAAGACCCAGTGCAATGAGTGAGACCTGGTGCAGTGAGACCCGATGCAGTGGCTAAAATCCAATGCAGTGAGTATAACCTGCTGCAGTAAGACCCCCTCCAGTGAGTACAACCCCCTGCAGTGAGTGAGACCCCCTCCAATGAGTACAAACCCCTGCAGTGAGTGAGACACCCTCCAGTGAGTAGGACTCGCTGCAGTGAGTGAGACGCCCTCCAGTGAGTACAACCCCCTGCAGTGAGTGAGACCCCCTCCAGTGAGTACAACCCCCTGCAGTGAGTGAGACGCCCTCCAGTGAGTAGGACACGCTGCAGTGAGTGAGACCCGCTGCCCTTCACGAGGCTGCAAAGCTGAGCCCTGCTGTCCTCCTGCCTCTCCAGGGGCCTGACATAAAGGGGCTGGGAACGGGAGGAGCCACATCGAAGTTAATTTCTTTTTATTTTTAAACCCAAATAAGCTTTGCTGTTTTTAAAGCAGGTAAATGGAAAGGAGAACAAGAGAACCTTAATAGTGGTAGAACGTGACTCATATTGATTTGGGTATGAATAAATCTCCAAGCAATCATCTTGCCTTTTAAACATATATTGAAAATAATTAACTGAGAGAATAAAATGTTTATCTACATTATAATTTCTACTTATAAAGCAGTCACATCTGTGTGCATGCAGCATAATGGGTGTATGTGTAGGAAACAGGCCCGTTTTTCTCTTTTTGGCTTGGCTTCTATTAACACTGTTATCATACCGTTTCTTCAATAAATAATAACAACATCACACTATGCAAGTGATTGGCTGCAGCCGTGTTTCTGTTTCCAAATAAGCCACCAAACATCATGTGTGGGGGTAACTAACATCCCATCATCAATTAAGCACAGAGAAGCTGTGTCTCGGCTCAGTGCATTTCCTTCTTGAGGCATAAAATGCAGAAGGGGTCTGAAGGTGCAGACTGCAGTCTGAAGTTATTCTATGGAGAAAACAGACACGACTGAAGTTGCACTTGCAGTGAGAACTCTGGCCCTCCTTGGGGCATGACCGCCCAGCTGTGTCACCCCGAGGAGCTCATGCTGCTTCTAAGGTCAGCTTCCTCCTTGGCAAAGGGCCCTACTGTGTGGCACAGGCCCTGCATTTCAGGACAAGCAAAACGCATGGCACACCACCTGGTGGGAAAGGCAAATGCGCACTGAACGGCCACAGGAACAGGACACCGCGCGCTGAGCCCACCCGGTCCAGGAGTGCTGGGAAGCGGCCCCAGGAGAGGCAGCAGAGCAGAGGCAGGAGGACAACCAGGAGCAACCAGGAAGGGGAGGAGGAGAGTGCTCCAGGCAGACGGACAGCATGTGCAAAGGCCTGGGGCCAGGGCACGGACAGAGGAGAAGAGAGGTTCAAGATGAGCCTGGGCTGATCACACAGGCCTGTGGGTCACAGGTCAGGGTCTGTCTCCACCCCGAGTGACAGGGGCCCAGGAGAGTCCACAGCAGAGGAGGGAGGTGAGCAGATGTGCTTCTTTAAAGGGCACTCATCCTGCTGGGGAGGGGAGAGCTGAAGGGGGAAGAGGAGCAGCTGTCAGTGTGGGGCACCAGTCAGGAAGCCCTGCAGGCCCCAGGCAAGAGTGGCCCTGTGTTCAGTGTGGAGACTGGGGAGTGGCAGCCAGTGCTCCCAGGCGATGAGGTGTTACCCTTCCTGTTTTTCAGGCTCCCATGCGGCCCATTCAGAAACACTTGTGAAAAGAGTGGCCCTGGGAAGGGGCCCTGCCTATGGGTGAGTGCTGCTCTGGAAGGAGCTCTGACACTGTGCATTGTGACAGAGGTGGCCATAACCAAGGCGACCCCAGAACAACAGGCTGCAGATGCCACACTGGTGTCTCCTGCACACAACAGCTGACCTGTGCTCTGCAAACCCCAGCGCGTTCAAAGCCATGAGCTTCAGCCGCGGATTAAAGCACTGCTGGCGCCTGCTCTTTTCAGTCTCAGTGTGCTACACGGCAGGCGTGACGCACCACATTCCACAGCATCCACGCTACAGGTGCCAAAGGACACAGGAAAGTGAGTTTGCTGTTCTGCTGAGGCAGGCAGACTATTGTTCCCCGGGACATAGCTGACACCCCTCATCTGCCCCGATGTGCAGCTGAAGAGACCCCCTCATCCAGCCTTGCCCTCGGGGAAGGGATGAAGACCCCCTCACCCAGCCTTGCCCTCGGGGAAGGGATGAAGAGACCCCCCTCACCCAGCCTTGCCCTCAGGGGAGGGATAAAGACCCCCTCACCCAGCCTTGCCTCAGGGAAGGGATGATGTCCCACAGCTTCTGTCTGACCGTGTGCCTGCCACATCAACTGGAACAGAGAGATCCGGATACAGAGAATCCCATTCACCCAGGTGTGTACCCTCAGGAAGAAGGGCCTGCATACCCTACAATGCTGGGGATGCATTCTGAGACCTAGCTGCATTCTTAGAGAGCCAGCCGCTGCCTCGAGAACTGATGAAAGGGCTTCCTCTTCCTTCAGATTCCTAATTTACCCTCTGCAGTGGAAAAAACATAATGCCCACCCTCTGCCAGAGGTCCACAATCTAACCCCCAGAGCCTGTGCATGTCACTTTAAGTGGCAAAGGGACCTTTCCTATGTGGGTAAATTAAATGTCTGGAGGTGGGAGGTGATCCTGGATTAGCCACATGTGTCCAGTGGGATCCCAAATGTCTTGACAGAGGGAGACAGGTGGCAGGAGCAGAGGAGGTGGAAGCAGGAAGGCCGGGGTCGGGGAAGCAGATTCTCCTGCAGGTTCAAGAGAGGCAGAGGAGGTAGAGGCATTGAGGCCAGGGTCAGGGGAATGGATTCTCATCGTAGGTTCAAGAGTGGCAGAGGAGGTGGGGGCACAGAAGCCGGGGTCGGGGAACAGAGTCTCGCTGCAGGTTCGAGAGAGGCAGAGGAGGTGGAGGCATGGAGGCCAGGGTCGGGGAACGGATTCTCATCGCAGGTTCAAGAGAGGCAGGGAGGTGGAGGCACGGAGGCCGGCGTCAGGGGAATGGCTGCTCACCACAGGTATAAGACAGGCAGAGGACATGGAGGCACGGAGGCCAGGGTCGGGGGAACGGAGTCTCACTACAGGTTCAAGTGCTCATCTGCACTAGCCATATTAGTCAATATAAAGAATAAGCCTGATAGATTCCAGCAGCAGGCAATGAGTTAATATTGGTACTATATCAAGCACTCTCAGAAGTCACTAATGAAACAAACACTCCACTGGAGAAATAAGGGAAGAAGGGGGTGTGTAACATAAAGAGAAATGCAGATGGCCAATTCACTTAGGAAGCCTCACCAATAACCAAAGTGATGAAGATACAAATGACAACCCGGTGTGACTTCCTGTGCATCAGCGTCTGCAGGGGTGTGGGAGAGTCGGCACTGTCGAGCCCCGCTGGTGGCTGGACAAATGGTTATGATCTTTCCGTAGGAAAGGTTCACAATGTGCGTTAAAGTTTTAAATGTGTATCTCACCAAAATAGCTGAGGCAGCCTGGAATATCAAGCTGGAGGGTTTACATGAGCCAATCTCAGGCCTTGGAATAGAACTCGGCAGTTGCGGTTGTACCAGCATGCAAACGGGATGATGGACAGAGCAGAGTCACGTGACTGACGGCAAAGGTGGCATTGCAGCCAGGAGGGAGGTCTGTCTTTCCCACACATGGAGCTGGGTAAATTAGACAGCCGTATGGGGACAATGGTCAGTCTCAACCCCTACTTCACTGCAGACACAGAAACAAGGAGAGAAGGAGCTCAGCCCCAAACATGAAAGCGAAAACAACAAATGCTCCAGGCAACCCCAGAGCCTACCTTTATGGCTCTGAGTTAGGCAGGATTCCTTAACCAGGACACAGAAAGCACTCAACACATAAGAAGAGCTTGATAAACCAACTGCACTGGCATTGAAAAGTGCCATCCACCAGCAGACACCATCAGAATCAAAAGGCAAGACCCAGTGGAAGAGACATTTGCAATACGTATATTCAACAAATAACTCATACTCAAAATACACAAAAACTCCTAAAAAAATCAAAAGAAAAGCAGACAGCACAACAGAGAAATGAGCAGAAGACTTGAGTAGATTTTTTTTTAAAGGATATCGATGTCCAATAAACATAAAAAGGTCACCAGCATCATTCAGGAAAAGCAAATAAAAAACAGAATGAGACAACATTAGCCACCAGAATGGCTGAACTGGAAAAGATGGGCCACACCCAATGCTGGACACTGGGGTTCCATGCTCTGCCAAGAGGAGAGTGAGCCAGTGCCCACTCTGGAGAAGTCACTGGGCACCATCTGTTCATGCTGAACATGCCCCTTGACCCAGCGATGCCATCCTGGGCAGATCCCACAAGGAAGGGCACACAGTCAGGTTCCCCAGCAGAAACGTGCTCACTAGAACACCCAGCAGCTCTGTTCTGCTAGCATCTACAAGGGCATTCTGTGGTGCTGGCCATGTGCTGCTTCTTGATCTGAGGGGTGAGTTCACGGGGATGTTCACTTTGAAAACTGTCAAACCGTACGTGTATGTCCCTGCTTTTCTGCAAGCATGTTATACTTCAATAACATGCTTGCTTTTAAAACATGGCTGGCAGGGGATGCAGAGTGATGAGAAGTTTGGCCCGAGTAACCTGAACCCCCAGCTCTAGTTTTTTTGAGGCTGTGAGTCTGCAAGTCTACCTGTTCCCTCCATAAATAAATATAGATCTGGCTTAAGCATCCAAAATAAATTTTAAAATGAGAAAAAAGTGCATAGACATTTAACAGAGTAATTCCACCTCTAAGAATTCATCCTGCAGAGATAACCTAGCAAGAACACAGAAGATTCATTACAGCATTGTCAGAATGCAAACCCGAAGCCAGGCGTCTTAACAGCAGGATAACAAATGTAGCCTATTAAGCAGCCATGAAACTTATAATACGGTTTGTGGCTATTGGCATGGAAATACAGATATGGTAAATTTAAAAACTGAAGCTGCAAAACAGCATGTATAGCAGAACTCCATTTATATGAAATTGTGTGCACACACACACCTATGGAAGCCCCTCAAAGAAGTCACTACAGTGTTGACACTGGTCACCTCTGGGGAGTGGGATTTCAAACGATGTTTGGCTACGTGTGTGTGTGTGTGTGTGTGTGTGTGTGTGCAGAGTAGAAATATCCTGGGTCTACAGTGCACCAGAGAATGAACATGGGAAGAAAATGGAACTTGCTTCATTCATAATCAATCTTTTTTCCCTCATTTACAGCAAATCCTAGAGAAATAACAGCTGCATGCCACAACCCCTACCAGAAAGATTCCCACCTCCAAGAGAAGCCACCCACTGGCTTGCATCTCCCCCAAATATGGTTCTGAATATGATCATCTGAGAAGCACAGGAAAGTGACTGTTCAATAGTCCAAAACTGGAAACAGCCAAATTACAGATACATGGATGAGTCGGTCATGGGACATTCGTGCAATGGAATATGAAATAGCGACCAGTAGGATCTAGCCATGAATATTGCAATAGCATCCACTTGGGGCGCTCACCTGGGAGTCTTCCAGGGAATCTGAACAATGTCTAGAGACGCGTCTAGTTGTCACACCTGGGGAGGGGCTGCTGGCATCAAGTGGGCAGAGGCCAGGGAAGCTGCTCCACACCTACCCTGCAACGCCCAGGCCAGCCCCACAGCCACAGTGCCCTGACCCCGATGCATCTCACACACCAAACCAGTTCCCTTGGGATACTAAGCCCCAGAAACACAAGTCGACTTCAAAAGGCCAAAGTCTGGACTCCACTCTGTGCCTGGGAACATCCTCTGTTCAGGGGGACACAGACACTGGAGCTCCACGTCATCAGGAAGCACTCCAGAGCCAAAGGACCTCCCAGTCATTAAAATGGGCCCTCTGGGAGGAGAAGGAACTCCATCCAGCTCAGAAGTGCAGGTGTAATGAGGCCACCCAGCCCTCTGGAGGAAAGGCCAGAAGCAGGGACCATGCCCTGAGACACAGTCCATGGCCCAGCCATGCCTGCCACCGCCCCATCTGTCTGCAGAGCGCAGGGAGAAGCACGGAGGGCCCCTCACTGTGCATTCCCACCTGTCCTCTGCAGTCCCACAGCCCAGAAGCACTGACAGCATGGGTGCATTCGGATTCGAACCGGACAGAGTGACACAGTCACGTGTCCCAGGACCTCCATGGGCTTCATTGGTGCAACCCCACAGCATGCGGAGTGCCCAGCCTCACCCCCAGGCTTTACCAGGTGGCCCCTCAGAGCCTCCAAGATGGGCCTGCAACCTCATCCCTCATATCTTGGGGAGTTTATATCCCATTCTGTGCCAGCAAAAGAAGGCATCTCAGACTGGGCACAGTGGCTCATGCCTGTAATCCCAGCACTTTGGGAGGCTGAGGTGGGCAGATCACTTGAGGCCAGGAGTTCAAGACCAGCCTGGACAACACAGTGAAACCCTGTTGCCACTAAAATTACAAAAGGGAGCATGTCTGTAATCCCAGCTACTCAGGAGGCTGAGGCAGGAGAATCACCTGAACCCAGGAGGTGGAAGTTGCAGTGAGCCAAGATCGCGCCATTGCACTCCAGCCTGAGTGACAGAGCAAG
>PVKP010029745.1:0-28674 GCA_004027715.1 Plecturocebus donacophilus | reverse complement strand
AATATATAATCAATAGATTTATAAATTTATTTGTTTAAAAGTATGTAAGTATATTCATATTATAAATAAATAATCTACAAATTTATAATATATATTTTATATATTTATATATAAATATATATAATTGATATATATCTATCTAGGTAACTATCTCTATATTTATAACTCTCTATATATTTATAACAAACACTTCACAGAGTGTTTGCTTTTGAGTTCACATTGCACTCTTGGTCTCCTGGACATGAAACCCTCTGGGATCTTCCCATTCTTTCTGGCCACAGCTCGGTCTCAGCCACTGCTTCCTCCTCCTCCTCTGCCTGAGTCTTGCTGACTGGGTCCTCCTTGACTTGGTCCTAAGCCGCTTTCCTTCATGGGCTGCTTCAGCATCAGTGGCGTCTCCCACATGTGTGGTTCCAATGACCATCCACCCGCCAGTGATGACTACCATATGTGCTTCTCCAGTCCAAACACATTCCCTGAGTTCCACACTCCATGGCCTCTTTGACATGTCTATTTAGATAGCAGGAAGGCTCCTTGAACTGACGTCTATGAAACAAACTTATATCCTCTCCCTGCCCTAAATGTAGAACCTTATGCCTGCCTGTTCTGTCTCAGTAAGTGATGCCATTCTGTCTCTGCTTGGGGAAACTGGAAGACTAGGAGTCTTTCCTGACAGTCCTCTGCCCACTTCTGCCCATTCCCATTGGGAATAAGCCAGTCATACTTCTTCATCTATGACTTGGAGAATTGTAAAGCTCCTAACTGGCTTTGCCATCTTTCCTTTTGCCCTCCTGACCACAGTTTTCTATGTGACTTTCCAAGTAAACACCTCAAAATGCAAATAGAATTGGTTTGCACATCTCCCCAACACGCATACTCGCACTCACAGTCATGCACACACACACACATGCTGTGAGACAAAGCAGCAAACATAAGAAGCAGCATTTCACAAAATCCCTTGGCCAGATGATTTTCATGGCTCAGTGAATGAGCGCAATCTCTAGAAGAATGCCCTGAAGGTGATGAGCAGGATGGAGCACAGGTCCACATGTCTCTTGCCTGAGTCACTGTACTTCTAGAAAAGATAAGTTCAATGCTTGTAGGCCTTGCCTCTTTCCACACATAAGATAATGTCTGGCAGGATTAGTGACTCTGCCTCTGTAATCCATAGCCAGATGTCCCCTGGCATCCAAACTTTGATGAGAATCAGCTCTAATGTAAATTCTGAACACATCCGATGTGAATTCTGACCACATTTGATGTGACTTCTGAGCACCTGCAGAAGCTCCAGCACCTGTGTATAAGCTGGGTTGAAATATTGCTTTGGAGCAGTCTAACAGAAACTCTCCAAAATATTCTGGGATTGCAATCTTCAGAAAGGCTCACTACGTAAAACTAACTTTAATACTTTAAAATCTTGGCTTTTCTCTCACATACATGTAAATCTACACATAGGCAGATGTACACACATGCGCACAAACATATACATGCATAGGCATGCACACACGAAGACATGCATGTGCAATCTCCAGACAGCAGCAGAGATGGTCTTCGCCCTGCAAAGCTTTATGGGTCCACATCCATAATGTCATGTTGCTGCTATAAAGTAGCCACCCGAGTGCATTTTCAGGCTCTCTTGCATCCATTGGGGTGTGGGGACTGTTTCCCACCAGTGGAATATGAGTGGAGGAGGCATGTGTCTTCTCTGGTTAAGACCATTCACAAATGGGTGTACCTCTGTCTTTCCCCCATCCATTGCTTGATGGTCTCTTGGTAAAGAATGAACTTCTAAAAGCTGAGAAAAGGCAAGCCCCTTGAACATCTAGCAGTAAAGACTCCCAAGCAGGCAACTGAGCAAATCCAATGATGTTGAGTTGAAAATAAGTTTAGAAGCTGCAAGGAACAGAAGGGAAGACTGTGTGGCTAGAAATGAATGAACAATAAGAACAATGGAGACACCATGCTAGAGGATAGTGGGGACAGGTAGAGTGACCATTGTGTGGAGACTTCTTGGAGGCAATGTGCAAGTGTGTGTCTTATCCTAAAAGCAATGAAAATCAGTTATGCAGAGGTGTGGCCTGGCTGGATGCACATTCTACAAAAATATTCACACTGTTTTGTAGAGAGTGGATGGGAAACAGGCTGGCAAGGCCACGGGGAGGCTTGCTTAGAATGCTCCTCCTTCCCACCAGAGAGAGAAGAAAAGGAGCTTGATCCAGGCTCGTGGCTGTGAGAATGGAGTTAAGAAAATAGATTCAGGATATGGTAAATACAATGCAATCCAAGAATGGGGATAGGTTGCAAGGTAGGGCTTAGAGAAGCTGGAGAAAGGAAGGAAGGAAAGGGGGAAGGGAAGGATGGGGGAGGAATGGAGGAAGGAAAAGAGGGAAGAAAGGAAGGAAGGAAGGAAGAAAGAAAGAAAGAAAAGTAAGGAAGCAGGGAGGGAAGGAAGGAGGAAGGAATGGAAGGTGGGAAGCAGGGAAGGAAGGAGAGAAGGAAGGACGAAGGAAGGGAGGAAGGAAGGAAGAAGGAGGGTAGGGAGAGAAGGAAGGAGGGAAGGAACAAAGGAACAAAGGAAGGAAGGAGAAAAGGAATAAAGAAAAGGAGAGAAGGAGGGAAGGCACCACAACCTACTTTGCTGCAGCTCCTACACATAAGTCCTGGTGGCTGTCATAGCTCTCTGGATAAATACTGAGCATTGCTTCCCTGTCTATAAAACAATGACCTCGTAGCCACTCCTCCCACCAGCCTGCTGTTTTCCAAGCATCCTTTGTGACTTCCTTATGGAACATGCATTCACAGCTCTTTCCCAGTCCCAGTTTCCCAGGTTAAGCTGCAGTCCAAGGTTGGCACGATCCTCCAGATATCCATTCCATGGCAACCCACGTCAGCCATATGTAATTGATTACACGAGCACTATGTTCCACTGAGGGATAACTGCATTTGCACTGGGAATAAAGGTGTGTCAACCTTTAAGTGGTAACATTTAAGGTGTGAGTTCCTGTCTTCCTGATTGAATGCTCAGATTTCACCCAAGGCAAGATGAATAAGTCAACATAAGAACCTTGAAGAATGGACCGTCCCCAAAAAGATAAAAGAGTGTGCAGCTAGGAGTGGTCTGCTCTCCTCTCTTCTTACCTCTGGATTTTGCATCCCATTCCAAAAACCATCTCATGTGACAATCGCAGGTCCACGGATTTCCCTGCAAGTAAAGATTCTCCAGAAGCGGCATGTTCTGAAGCATGCTGGTGGGAAGGGTGCTAATCATGTTCTCCGCTAAATACAGGTGTCTTATGGTGGAGATTCTGAAATAATCCAGAAACGTGAATGTGGAGAAAGTGCTGGGGTGCAGCTGGTGAAGCAGATTCCCTTCCAGATGGAGTAGCCTCAGGGACATCAAGCCATTGAAAGCTTGCGGGTGGATAAACTCGATCTTGTTGTGGTCAATGTGCAGCCTCATTAAGTTAGAGAGACCCTGGAGAGTCTGTCCTGTGATCACTCTCAGCTTGTTGTAGCTGAACTTGAAAACCTACAAGGACAGGGGAAAACAAAACAAAACAGAAGGATCCTGTTTATAGTTTAAAAAGCCACAACCCAACAGAAACCAATACAAAGGGCTGGAGAGTAATGTTGTGAAGCTGGCCTTGTATGTAAAAACTAGCCATTGTATTGATCATTAAGGAGAATGACAAACTTTCCACTCTTTATTACGGGTCTTAGAGGACACAATTATTGATGCTTATAAAAGCTGTGGGTTTACCTGGAGAGAACTGAGGTCTCTTAAAGCTCCATCGGGGATGCTTGGGATCTCATTGCCATGAATCATAAGTAGCTCCAGTTTGGTCAGTCCTGCAAATGAGCTTTCTGACAGGGCCTGTATGCTATTAAACCTAAAGAATAATGATAATAATTAAGATAAGAAACAGCAAATACTTAACTCCCATATGAGAAACATTCCCTAGCCTGCCCAAGAGCAAAGTAGTAAAATGGTGAGTCTTTTTATTTATTTATTAGAGACAATCTTACTCCGTCATCCAAGCTGGAGTGCAGTGGTGCAATCATAGCTCACTGCAGCCTCCACCTCCCAGGCTCCAGCAATCCCTCTACCTCAGCCTCCCTAGTAGCTGGAACTATAGGCACAGGCCACCATCCCCAGGCTGATTTTTAATTTTTTTTTGGTAGAGACAGGGCCTTGTTATGTGCCCAGGCTGGTCTGGAACTCCTGGCCTCATGTGATCCTCCTGCCTGGGTCTCCCAAAGTGCTGGGATTACAAACATGAGCCACTGCAGCTGGCCATGAAACAGTGATTCTGAGGTTATAGGGGTGCCATTCCCAAAGACATTTATCCCTTTGTTTCCCCTGTCTATCTCTGAGGTCAAGGAGAAAGTGACACATATTTATTTGTCTTCCTTCTGTTAAGGAACATTCACGGAGAACTTTGACTTGGAATATGCTAATGTGGTCAGGAGGGTATTTGATGTCCATCAATAGGATTTAGAATTCAACGTGAGGCTGTTCCACATGTCTGTTTCTTGGAAACTCTGTGCTGAAGTGGCAGTAATAAGGAGGGACACACAACCAACTAGCAGGGATGGGAGAATCCATAGCACTGGAATTCGCTTTGCAGATGCTAAGAAAGGAGAGTGCTCTGTGCTCAGACATCGACACTCTTATTTCCCATGGACGGGATGCCATGTCTGATGGATGGTATTTGTAGACATGCTACGTTTGTTTTTTGTTTTGTTTTTTCCCGTAACCTGTCCTCAAGGTGAGATTTTTTTAAGTTTTGGTTTTTTGTTGTTGCCTATAAAATTGTCAAGATACTTTTTCGACCAATATAGAAATTTCTCACTGCCATATTGGGTAATAGCATAAACAATGCTTAAACTTGATCCCTGGATAAGCAATTTGAAAAGTGAATAGAGAAGCCTGCACACTGTTACCATTAATCACTGTTTCTGCTGAGTTATAACACTAGCCTGATATCAGTGATCGCTTCTCCTTATCACCTAAATAAAAGGAAATCAACTAGCAGAGAACACAGGTGAACAGCTCATAGCTAAATGCAGCAGATGCTAGCATGGTCCAGTTTTCTCATACTGATATGCGCCCAAAGCTGGACTACAATTCCAAAGGCAACAGGAACACCGGGTTCAGTGTAACTCCCCTAAGAACCCGCCTCAGGAAGCACATTTCCACTGCAAAGTTTTCAGAGCATGACATTTATAAGCTCTACCCTCAGAAACCGTTCACCTTGATTACTTCAGACTCTTCAAAGGGCTCCTTTCATAATTGCATTCTTCTTTTTAAGACCAGTTTATGCAAAGAAAACATCAGATGGAATTAAATGCATCTCACCTCATATTGATATAATGTTGTACAGATTCAATGTGGTGTATAGGGAAATATAGTAAAAGTTGATCCTACTTCCTATTCATCATTAGGACTCATGAGGTCAATGAACAATCACATATACAGTTTAACTCTTCTTGATTACATGACATTCTCTACTCTTCTTTTTAGTGCATTACTCCAGTGTCTTGCCAGCTAAGCTCTGCTTTATTTAACACTGGTGAGAGGTAAAATATTAAAAGAATTGGGCTCATAGCTATTTATGCACCTTATGAACATGCTTTGGATTCCATAGAAGGTGGGAGACCAGCTGGAATTGAGCCTGGTCCTCTTTGTATTACTTTTTGTCCTTTATCACCTAAACCCCATGAAGTAGGCTAATTTCCCACAGCAGGAACTGAGATTCAAGAAAGTTTTCAGGCTGGGCATGGCAGCTCATGCCTATAATCTCAGCACTTTGGGAGGCTGAGGCAGGAGGATCACTTGAGCCCAGGAATTCAAGACCAGTCTGGACAACATAGTGAGACCTCATCTCTACAAAAATGCAAAAATTAGTTGGCTGTGGTGGTGCATGCCTGTGTTCCCAGCTACTTGGGAGGCTGAGGAAGGAAGACCACCTGAACCCAGGAGGTTGAGGCTGCAGAGAGCCATGATTGTGCCACTGCACTCCAGCCTGGGCAACAGAGCAAAACCCTGTCAAAAGAAAAGTAAGAAAGAGAGAAAAAAAGCAGTTTTCCAAGCTTTTCGAGTAATAAGGAAAAAGGGGGTTAAACCATGCAATGTTCCACTCCAAACTTTTTCTCCTATTACTTAGTGGTATGTTGGTCTTACTAAAACAAGATGGGAACTTAAATATTCCACAAACAAACACATAACAACAGCAGTGATGTCCCCCTTACAGAGAAGAGGAGATTCACAGAAGACATTGAATGCATTTAAGAATACAGTGAGAGTAAAATCCAGGTACCTTGAGACCAAAGCTTCAACGTGCGCTCAGATGCTGTTAAATGAGGTGGGAGAAGCTATCAATATCTACTTGACATTCTATTTTATTTAGTGAGTTCAAATGTATGTAATCACAGTGCAAAATTCCCCAGAGGATAATGCTGCAAAGACAAGTGAAATTGAAGGGCATGAAGCTTTATTTCATGATGTTAAGGACTGTGAACCTCCTTAGTGGGCAAAATTCCAAGTAAAAGAAGAAAGGTGCATTTTTTGCAATCATGAGTTCAGCAGTTTCCTGCAGAGTATAATAAAGGAGAAGGAAAGTGTTGACTACTGCAAGCTGGGTGGTGAATGGAGGTCCCAGTGTGTAAAGGTGACATCCTTAGAGGTGAGATAGAACTGTTTAAGACAGGGTGTGACTCTGTTGCCCAGGCCAGAGTGTGGTGGCACAATCTTGACTTACTGCAACCTCTGTGGCCTGGGCTCAAGCCATCCTCCCACTTCAGCCTTCTTAGTAGCTGAAACTGCAGGCACTCGCCACCACACCTAGCTAAATTTTGTATTTTTAGGAGACACAGGATTTCACTATGTTGCCCAAGCTGATATTGAGCTTCTGAGCTCAAGTGATCCACCTGCCTCGGCCTCCCAAAGTGCTGGGATGACAGATGTCAGCCACCACACCCGGTCAGGCCTCATGTTTTGAGGTCAGACACACTTCGCGTTGCCTGCTAGCTATCCCAGAGAAGTACCGAGCCTTTGGGAAGCTCAAATTCTTCATTAGTAATGCTAATGAGGATTCTTTTTTCAGAGGGCCGTGTGTGGGTTAAAGGACATAATGTCTGTAGCCACTCAGACCTTGCCCTGTGTCAAGGACTGCTGCAGGGTTTCTGGAGGAAATAGGCACAGCAACGCAGCGGGGAGATCAAAGGGAAAGTTACAGCCATGCAAGACCCAAAAAGAGACAGGAGGAGAAGCCGCGAGTTAAAAATAGCAACTAAAATGTAGTTAGGCAGGGGAATAATGAGCAATATGTCATAGGAATAAAGACATTCAATGAAAACATAAATATTCAAATGTTCCAAAAAATATACATACTATGACTAATGTAAAAATCATACAAGAATCATCATATTCATAAATATGTCCATTCGGTGATTTTTCTCAGAGACACTCAAATGACCAATTTCAGACCTGATTTCAGCTGACTCCAGAGTAGAAATCTATCTGATACATTTCTAATCCCTTCTTTGTCACATTACCTTTCAAGGAAATTTGCACCCATATGTTTGAACTTACTAAAATAAAACAGATTGTCAAGTAAATATTGATAGCTTCTCTCGCCTCAGTTAATGGTCTCTGAATACAAGGCGAAGCTTTGGTTTCGAGATGCCTATACTTAACAATAGTCACTGCGTATTCTTGGTTGTATTCAGAGTATTCCATGAGTCTCCTCTTGTCTATAATGGGGACATTATTGTTGTTGTTGCTGTGTTTGCAGGGTTTTTAAGTTCCCATCTTGTGGGTAAATAAAGTGTCAATCATGGATAATGACCATCCTAAGTTGCCATTTTTATTTTATTTATTTATTCATTCATTCATTCATTCATTCATTCATTCATTCATTCATCTGAGATGGAGTCTTGCTCTGCCGCCCAGACTGGAGTGCAGTGGCACAATCTTGGCTCATTGCAACTTCTGTCTCCCGGGTTCAAGCAATTCTCCAGCCTCAGCCTCAGCCTCCTGAGTAGCTGGGACTAGAGGTGCCAGCCACGACACTCGGCTAATTTTTATATATTTAGTAGAGATGAGGTTTCATCATTTTGGTGAGGCTGGTCTTGAACTCCTGACCTCAGGTGATCCACCCAACTCGGCCTCCCAAAGTGCTGGGATTATAGGTGTGAGCCGCCGCACCTGGCCGCCATTTTTATTTTTAAGAGAATACCTTGTTTCTTCTTATTTAAGCAGCACAGATGATCTAGCACACAAGAGAGGGCCAGGAAACTCTTACAGGGTGGCTTTGCCGATGGCATCCTCAGAATGGTTCATGGGTATTTGACAGAAATACCAACAGCGAGGAATAATGCAGTGCCTGGGGGTGTGAAGGAAAGTGTCTAAACGTACGTTTCACAGATGCCGACTACAGAGGAGAAGTCTACCTGACACATTTCCTAATTCACTCTTTACATCAACTTTCTGCGAAATCCCTGCAGTGGCAGTAATCATTGCTCAACATGCACACCACAAAAAGGAATGAAGCTCTGACACAGGCTACAGTGTGGGTGACCCTCGAAACCTGTTGTTCACTAAAAGAACCCACTACAGGTCATCCATTGCGGTGGTTCCCAAACCCCGGGCCACAGACCAGTACTGGACAAGTTAGGAACCGAGCTGCACAGCACAAGGCGAGCAGTGGGTGAGCCAGCAGAGCTTCAGCTGTACCTGCAGCCATCCCCCATCGCTGGCATTACCGCCTGAGCTCCACCTCCCAACAGATCAGCCATGGCATTAGATTCTCATAGAAGCACAACCCCTACTGTCAAGTGCGAGGGATCTAGGTTGTGCGCTCCTTCTGAGAATCTAATGTTTGATGATCTGTCACCGTCTCCTTCAGCTCCAGACGGGACTGTCTAGCTGCAGGAAAATGAGCTCAGGGCTCCCATTGATTCTGCATTATGGTGAGTTGTAGAATTATTTCATTATATATTACAGTGCGGTTATAATAGAAATAAAGTGCACAAAAATGTAATGCGCTTGGATCATCCCAAAACCACTCCCCTCCCTGTCTGTGGAAAAATTATCTTCCATGAGACTGGATCCTGGTGCCAAAAAGGTTGAGGGCCACTCATCTATTGTATAATTCCATATATAGGAAATGTTCAGAATAGTCAAATTCATAGAGACAGAAAACAAAGCAGTGGTTCCCAAAGGCTGAGGGAGGAGAGGGAGTGGAGCATGACTGCTTAACCCATATGAGGTCTCCTTTTGGGATGGTGAAAACGTTTCTAACAAGATAGGGATAATGGATACACAGTAGTATGAAGGCACTAAATGGCACTGAATTGTAGAGCCTACAAGGGTGAATGCCATGTCCTTTGAATTTCACTTTAAAAAATTGCATAAACATTGCACAGGTCAGCTTTGTACGTGCCTTCAGGACTAGCTGACTCTGAAAACAAGCTTAATTATTTCAGAGATGGAGACATAGAGGGAAAAGTAAGGCAGGCTCTGTTTGAACTCCCTCAATATAAAGCAACATCTGCCACAGATTCCACGTGCGTGCATTCATTCTGCAATGCATTTGCAGCTATAATTTCAGCTTTGTGTGTCTGCAAGTTTCGGTTCTGAGTGGGTCAATAAAACAGGCAAGGGCTCAGCTCTCTTAGCAAGAAGGATGACTAAAACGGTAAAAATAATAAAAAAGATCATTTCACGCAGTTGTAAATTTCATAAGGAAATAATTAAAGGACAGGAAGGAGAGTAGAAGGGGTTTGGTGGGCCAATGTCTAGGGCAGGGCTCTCTGGGGAGCTGAGATTTGAAGTAGGGCTTAAGCAACAAAGGGGTGTGACCGTGTACACCTACACCTCTCTTGGGGCAAGGCATTCCCAATGGAGGAAGACACCTAGAGATTTTCATTGTTTTATGCAAAAGCCCAGTGTTTGGTTTGTTAGCCCTAACTAGGAACTTGGTTTGGGTGCTGTGTCAGTGTTTCACTCCATTATTGCTTGACTTACAGTTCATTCACTTTCTTAACTCTGCTCCAAGATGCTTCCTTTTATTTCCAGAGATTCATTCTTGGTCCACTTGGGCATGGCCTCATGATTTTCAAAGAATATTCCATGGCGGACAATTAGTTAGCTCTCTGGTATTTTGCTGTTTGCTGTAAAGTTTAGTTATTGGTCATCTTTGTGTTCCTTAGACTCATCAAGCTTGCACGCTTTATGGCATGGTCATTGATTTGTTCTCTACAGCGATGCTGCTCAGGATCCTGTAATGCACGGGACGGCCCCTGCAACCCAGACTGATTCAGTCCTAAACATCAAGATTGCAGAAATTTGGAAACCTTACCTTAGTATGTGCAACTTTGTCTGTCTATCTGTCTCTCTTTCTCTCTGTCTGTATCTGCCTACCTACCTACCTACCTATCATCTATCAATCTATCTATAATCCTATCACCTATCAAGCATCTATCTGTTATCTATTATCTATATAT
This sequence comes from Plecturocebus donacophilus, assembly GCA_004027715.1. Lineage (NCBI taxonomy): Eukaryota > Metazoa > Chordata > Mammalia > Primates > Pitheciidae > Plecturocebus > Plecturocebus donacophilus. The sequence continues at coordinate 18,165 of PVKP010029745.1, read as the reverse complement.
CAACCATATATCTATTCATCCATCGTATCTATTTATCATCTATGTATCTATAGCTATTTCATCTATCATCCTATCATCTACCTACCAACATATCTACCTTTCATCTATCTGCATCATCTATCAGTCTATCATCCTATGATTCTATCATCTACCTATTATCCTATCATCTATCCATTATCTATCTGTCTATCATGTATCTATTCATCCGTCACATCTATCTGTTTATCTATCATCTATTATTCTTTCATTCATGGCATCTATCTATCTAATATTTATGTATCATCACAGAACATTTCCAAATGTAGTTAGAGAAAGAGCAGGCATTGCTGAGTGTGGGCAGTGAAATGAGGACCAGCTTGGAGAAAGGGCTTCTGCTGGGGGGAGCCAGTGGGTGGATTCCATCATCTGCTGGACAGCAAAGGCTAGGAGAGATACATGTTGGGGAAAGAATGCAAAGCTGTATTTGGCACGGGATGTTTGAGAATTTTGTGAGAATCTAAGGGGGGAATAGGGCTCAAGACCAAGATGGAGACACACCATGCACGTTCAGGGGAGACTGGCCAACTGACCAATGGAATAGAGCCCCGGGAGTAAATAATATCACCTCAACAGAGCCAGAAGAAGGAGGCAGGTCTTCAGTCAGAGGAGATAGGGTTCTGAGGCTCAGTCTCCGAAATGCGTCAGAAACAGCTGGATGTTCCTCAGCACGTTACTTCAAGGGTGTGCTGTATTCTCCTTCCATAGTTGTGGTCACCAAAAAGGTCTCCAGATGTCACCAAATGTTCTCCAGGAACAAATTCACCCATTGTTGATAACTACTGTCATAGATAGATGATAGATAGATAGATACATAGGCAGATGATAGATAGATAGATAGATAGATTAGATAAGCAGATATAGATAGATGCATGGATACATAGATAATATATTGGTAGATAGATTGATAGATAATAGAGATAGATGATAGGTACATAGATGATAGAATGGATAGATAACAGAGATTGATAGAGATGATAGGTAGGTAAATAGATCATTGATAAATAGATGACAGAATAGATAGGTAGATTGATTAATAGATGATAGATCAATAGATGATGATAGAGATAGATGATACGTGATAGGCAGACAGATGATACATAGATCGACAGATAGATGATAGGTAGGTAGAGAGATAGATTGACAGATGATAGAGATAGATGCTAGGTAGGAGGACAGGTGATAGGCAGACACATGACAGATAGACAGATAATAGATAGAGATAGGTAGAGAGATAGATTGGTTGATTTATGATAGTGATAGATGATAGGTATGTACATAGATGATAGGTAGATAGATAGATAGATAGACAGATGGATAGATATTGAGAAAATCAGACACAATGGCTCAAACGAAAGCCATGGATAGCTGAATATCAAACTTAACCTGAGAATTTTGGTGACAACTATCAAGGTGGAGAAGAAGGGAAAACCACAACAAAGGATGAATACTGGTTGATTTCCCTTCACATCTGAATAAATACCCCTGTTCGGGGAGGGACTCAAAGTCTGGGATGGCCTCCACATCAGCTCAGAAACCTCCCTGACTCTGTCATCTTCCCCCTGCTTGTTTTTAAGGGGCATTAGAGAGCTTGCAGATGCAGATGCCAAGGGTGCCAGATGTCAGAATGGGGCGGATATTCTGGGACAGAAACCTGGGGAATCACTTGAGTACGCCCTCTCAGAAGATTTTTGCATCCTTCTAAAAATCAGCAGAGAGTCTAGGAAATTAGCACAACACTCAGAGAACAGAATCTAACTGGAGACTGGGATGACCCTGCATAAAGTGCACTTCTGTGGCTTATTAGTCCCTTGGTTTATATTCCAGACTATCTTCATCACCTATTGACCCTGCAATCACTGAATATATAACCAACTCTGTGAAATGTTTATGGCAGACAGCATTTGCAAAATTATGTCATAGGTTCCAATTAGTATTACAAGGCGGAACTTAAAACAAAATAGGCAAGTATGGCATTGTTGAAGTCACAGAAAGACATCATCAAAACCAGTTATTTAATTGAGGGAAAAAATATTAAAGAGTCTGAAAATCTATCTCTAGGTGGATATTATGCTGTTGGTTCCTGAAAAAAATTTTTGGAAATCAATTTTCAGAAATGCTTTTAGTTTGTCCAAGCAGGAAACAGCAGTGCTGACAGAGAACCCTAAAAACAGCTGTGTGGGAATAGAAGGTTTCATTAGCAATTGGCCAACAATTCCTCATTTCTTGAGAGTCTTATATTCTCTCCAGACTGCTAAAACACAAATCAATCCCTGAGTTTTATCTGTTAGACATTGCCTTTGCTTCAGTATTTTTCTCCAACAAAATGCAAGATGCCAGACTTATTACCTAATTTGAGATTGATTTTTCTGAAACAATGTTACTACGATATTATTAGTGACTTTTCAAGTAGTATATTAATTCATGTTACAAATTAAACCAGATGGAAATAATAGATGTTGATGCAGTGAAGTGATTCTCTGGGGTTTTTTTATTTTTCTTTTCTTTTTAATATTACAGAAAACTGCCTCTAGATATTACTGGCATCAATAGGAAAAAGAATCATTAACATGTTAGTATCTCTGTTTTATTCCCATGTTAAAGCCTTTAGGGCACTAAAATTTATTCTTTATTGTGAGTTGTTTAAAATGAAACCATCAGAAATGGTGTTGTAATTTAGAGGTTATGTTTTGCACTTACAAAGTACTTAAGTTTAAAAATAAATGGGAAGAAAAACATCCCAGAAACTGTAAATGAGATAGAAACAGCTTCAGAAGTAATAGTCTTATTGGTGCTGTAAGTCTCAAGCCATTAAACAAATCATCTTCTCTTTGGGGAGGGTGCATGCAGAGACTGTCCCCACCCTCAATTCCAGCCTGACATCCCCCTTCCCAACACACAATACACACACACAAACCTGCTGTGCACCAAGCACCTCAAAAAAACGTATTCTGCATCAGCCCCATGCTTTTCAGAGGGCTCCACCAAGGCCTGGCTGATGGTACCCCAAGCTTGGGACCTGCCAAGGTGCTGGGTTTGAGAGATGAGGTGGCTAATCCCAGCAAGGGGGACCATGTCTTAAAATGGTTCACGTATAAAAAACAATTCCTAGACAGAGCCATTTTGTACACCAAGGGTAGAAGAAAAAGAAGTTATGGTTAAAGCTCCACTTTCTGTACTGCAGTATCACATGTGCCATCCCCCAGGATTCAAATGGGCTTTAGCAGATACAGAACCAACCCAAATGCCCATCGGTGATAGACTGGATAAAGAAAATGTGGTACATGTACACCATGGAATGCTATGCAGCCATAAAAAGGAAGGAGATCTTGTCCTTTGCGTGGATGAAGCTGGAAGCCATCAGCCTCAGCAAACTAACGCAAGAACAGAAAACCAAACACCACATGTTCTCACTCATAAGTGGGAGTTGAACAATGAGAACACATGGACGCAGGGAGGAGAACAACACACACCAGGGCCTGTTGTGGGGTGAGGGGTGAGAGGTGAGGAGAGGGAACTTAGAGGATGGCTCAACAGGTGCAGCAAACCACCATGGCACACATACACTTATGTAACAAACCTGCACATTCTGCACACGTATCTTAGAACTGAAAGCAAAATTTAAAAAATAACAATAATAATAAATAAGTAAATAAAACAAATAGGCTTTAGTACCTCTTTCCTCTTTTTCATGCCCATTCCACAAGATTGTAAAAAGGGAAGCTGGCTTATGTGTTACTATTCCCTCCTCTGGCAATGCCAAGCTGTTTTCCCCAATGAGCTATCATCGTTGTGGTTCGATGTTCAGATGGTCAATTCATAAAGTCTACTAGCATTTCATTGAGAAATCTGTTTAATGGTCTGTTGCTATGGGTTAGGGAAATTTTCATCTTATTATCTCAACGTTTCATTCTCTTCTTCTACCACTGTCAATAGAGGAGAGTTTGTTTTTTAACTTTGTTCTATAAGATGTCCAAGTACGTTTACATTTATTTTTCATTGACTCAAATCTGGCCATTTTATTTTTACTAAAACATCTCCATGGTGGATACTTCTCAAACACTAAGTTAATCAGTTGTTCTGTGGATAGATGCTAGAAAGTAGCTAAAACATTTTGTCGAAGAACTCCAAATCGTTGTTGACTATTAAAATTGCAGTTGAGTACTTGCAGTTCATAGCAACTAACACTTATGTCCCCAAAACATTGTGCGTATAAAATGAAACCAATATATTAAAATTTTATCTGGCATGCCACGCCAAAACATGTTTTTAAAAAGAGGCTGATATTTTTAATAGGCAAAATCTGCAGGAACTCTTTTATTGCCTCAAAGTCACAACTCTGTCATCTACATGACTTATAAAATGGCACAGATGTTCTGCTTATTGTTTTTATTATTCTCAAATTGCTGCTGAAGTCTATTTAAATCATCTTCATATGTTTAAGTGTGTGTCTCATGCATTCACCTCTACAATGTATTAAATAAATGCTATCAAGGGAATTTCTCAACAAACTCTAAAGTTGTTCATGCTGCTTGTTCATAGACCTTACAGCAGTGGCAGCTGATGGACATATTCAGGTGATCATCCAGAAAGCGGCATTTCACATAGCTAAAACTTTTCCTCTCTATTCTGCCCATCTGCAGCTCCATAACTCTCAACAGAGCCACACAGAGGAAATGCACATATGAAGTTAACTAAATGCACATACACACATGCAAAACCAGATCAAGACGCACGCACTGACATTGAGGTGGTTCAGGAAGAAGGTGGTACAAACCCCAGATTGATTCTTTCCACGTGTTTAGCAATGCCAGCGGGCACGGAAGCCAGGGAACGGAACGTGCAGTGGACCTCGCTGGGGACATAGCAGGCACAAGGATGCGGGCAGGCCAGCGCCGCTCCCGGATGGCCCCAAAGCAGGATCAGCACCACGGAGAGGGCCCCCCAGTGCGCCCGCGTTGGCATCTTGTCGGGGTGCCTGATCCTCGGATACCTGGGGTAGAACAACGACACGAGATGCGCTTATTCACAGGTAGCACCGACTTACTGTGGGCAATTTTAAAATCTAAATTGTGCACCATGGTTTCAAGCTTCCCAGGACTTCACACGATGTGTTGTAGTGACTCCTAAAACCGTGGGAACTGAGAAAGACGAAACACGGTTTTTTCTAAACTTTTCACCATTCACTTTAATCATGACTATAGAATATAGTCTTGATTCTTGACTTGGCTACTATGATTTGGTAGTCTGTCCTGCACTCTGTAATTGTGGGTATGAAATAGAGGGAGGGAGGGGGAGAGAGAGAGGAACAAGAAAAGAGAAGTTTACATTTATGTTTCCATAATAAAAGAAATAATAAAATGTGTTTCTGCTTCCGATGACGAGACTGAGATATTATATATTGTATATGTTTGAATTTAAAACTTTCCAAGAAAAGTGTTTATTCATATTTTTTCCTTTAATTATATTCCTCAACCCTTTAATTCTAGCTTCTTGAAGAGCTTAAAGAGGTATTCGCTAGAAGGAGATTCATCCTGTTATTTCAGGGTTTATTTACTATCCTTATTATTATTATTTGTCTTGGAAAAGGCAGGGAGTTTTTTTGATGATACAGATTTGCTGTTAATCGGGGAGGAAGTTTGGGGGGACCTCTGATCATTCAATAACAGGACGTGACTGCTTATGAAATATATTCAGGCAAACAGAAAAAAAATGAAGTCACTAAAAAAATGGAAAACCCGGGTAAATGCTAGATTGCGTCAGCTACTTCATTTAGAATGGCGGTGATCATTTTCTTAGTGCCCTGGAAATGACTATGTCATCTAACATTTTTGTCATCTCTTGGAGTTCACTTAAAAATACTGAAACACATGGAAAGTTAATAGGGATACACAACAAACGCGCGCCTGCCCATTCGCCCGGGTTGTGAACGATCGCGAACTGCTGATTAAACATTCTAAAACCCTTCCTGTAAGAGAGGAGCATCCCAAACCTGTAGCTTTCCCTGCCTTTAAGTGAGCTAGGAAAGGTTATTCTCTTAAGCCTGTGGGAGCGTCTCCCAGCAGTTGCCTATAAAGAACTGATGGTGCACAGGTAGTTCTGCAAAAAACCAAGTCTGGGCTCCGCCTCTGGGCGCTGGAACAAACCGGCTCTTGCAGCTCTGCAAAAGTCCTCGGAGTTTCCCTTCTCGCCAGAGCCGGGGCTTTCTCCGCCCCTGTCTGAGCGCCCGAGCTCCGCGCTGGGCTGGTTCCAAGGGCAGCCGCGCCAGTCCCCAGCGTCCTGTGCCTGCGGGCGGACCTGGCCCGGGCGTTCCAGTGGACTCCTCCGTCCCCGCTTCCTGTCCGGCCTCCCACCCAGGCACCAACCTCCCAGGAGACCCAGGAAACGCCCCTAGACAACCCTAATCCCGGGGACCAGGGGTCGGGTTTCTCCGCCGTGGACAAAGCGGCCCAGCGCCAGCTAGGCCGCCAGAGACTGACTGCGAACCCGCTGGGAAGCGCGGGTGGGGGCCTGAGGCCGTCTGCTTTCTTCTTGGCCCAGGACGGACAACCTGGAGTGGCCAGGCGGGCGGCCCTGCGCCCTGGCGGGCTTCCAGAGTCCGATGGGTCGCGTCGAGCTGGCCGCGGGGTGAATCACGCGCTTTCCCAGAAAGCGGCTGGGGTGGTCCTGTGAGTCCCTGCCGCTCTGGACTGGGATATCAAACCCCTTCTATCTGCGGTGATGACTTAACCGGTTTTTGTTTGTTTGTTTGTTTGTTTTTGCACGTCTCAGATCACTCTGGGACCGGGATAAGCGGAAGAGGAAAGAAGTGGGGCAGGAGGGAAGGGGGGGAAAGAGAGGAGGGAGAGGAGACTTGAAGTAGCCACAGCCTGAGCAACTTGGAAAGAGGCCCCTCAAGTGTCGTTTCCCACACCGATTGCAAGCGCGGAGCGGGCTTAGGAGTTCCGTCGGCAGCTTTCTAGACACGAGGGATGGAGGGGTTGAAGGTCGCCGGCGAGAGCGAAGGAAGGTGAGCGCGTTTGGGAGAGGAAGGCGAGGCGGCAGGGGATGTCTGGGCTTAATTAGTTAGACCTATTCCGTGCATCCTCCTTCAAGGTCCAGCTCTCCCCGCTAACTGATCCTTAGCTACTTAAAATCGCAGGAATTCAGGTACCCTATTTCTTAGCTACTTGGAACAGTGCAATCTGCCTGCAGTCCCTTTACCCACCGTTTTTCCCTTGGGAGGCTCTCAAGTCCCTTTACCCCCTGCAGACAGACACGGTGGCCCTCGGGCGCCCTGGCCACCCTCGATCCTCACCTGTCCTTGGGAAGCCGACGCACAAGGGATCGGTGCGCCGGGATCATCCACCGAGCCGGGGCGCGCGAGTCACGGCCGGGAGTCCGCCGGGACCATGCCCTTCCCGGAGCCGGGGGCGAGGCAGCTCGGCTTCCCAGCGCCGCACAGCGAGCCGGCGCCCTTTTATTCCAAGTCCACGCCTCGGCACACCCCCACCGCGCCCCACCCCGGGGAGACCGGGCGCGGGCCGGAGCCAAGGGACCCTGGCCGCGCCGCTCTGCGCTCAGCCTTCCTCTCGCGTCTTCATCGCGCCTGCGCCCGGGTGGGCATGCCTGGCCCACTCCTGCTGAGAGCACCGCAAGCGGCTCCGGGTAGGAGTGCTCTTTGTCAGAGAGAAGTCCAGGGACCCAGGAGGGAAGGGCGAGAGGCAGGGAGCTCGGCGGGAGCCGCAGCGCAGAGTCCGTGCGTGGAGAGCGCCTGAGCAGCGCGGGAAGGTTTCCGTTCCTTTCAGAGGAGAGAGAAGGGGCACGGTTTGCGCTTCTCCGGGCCGGACGGCGTTTGCTCTGGCAGCTCTTCCCAGCCCGTGTGCAGGCAGGAGCGGGCTGGCCCCGCCGGCGTCCAGCGAGCTGCAGGCCTGGTTGCCACGTGAGAGCCGCCGCCACGCCCTCCCGCCACTCCAGGACTCCCCGGCGCCCGCCTTCCTCCCCCTGCCCGAAAGTTCCTGCCAGAAAGGTGGAACGGGCTCCCCTCCGGCGCGGGGAGTCTTCGAGAGGCAGGGCGAGGGCTGGGAAGTTCGGAGAGACTGCTGGTCTTGGCGGGGGTGGCGGGGGAGGGAAGCGACCTGGTGACAACGCAAAAAGGAGAGAGTGCGGAGCGGAGGTCCTATTCCAGGAGGCAGAGGAGGAGGAGGCGGCTGTCTGGTTTCTTGGAGAACCCAGACCTGGGAGTGCTGGGGACAGTCAGGCGAGGATCTTCAGTCAGCAGAGCCCACCTGGCGCAAAAACAGGGAGCTCAGACGGGTGTGCAGGGCCTGGAAAGGCACACTGGCACCAGCTTGTTGCAGGGTGCACACAGGACTGCTGTTCGCCCTTCCTCTGGTTAGCCGCATTCCTCTTCCGGAACCAGCTTGGACCTCGTGTCCTCAGGGCCAGGGTTTGCCTGTTGTGTTCTTTGATCTACAAAAGACATCTGTGAGTATAAAAACAATTATTTTCCAAACCCAATGGTACCATTTCCTTGTACAACCAATCCTGTCTGCCGAGATGCCCCGGGAGGACGCTGATGCCCGGCGGCTGTTATTTATTTGTTTGAGACGGTGTCTCACTCTGTTGCCCAGGCTGGAGTGCCAGTGGTGCAATCTCGGCTCACTGTAACCTCCGCCTCCGAGGCTCAAGCGACTCTCCCACCTCAGTCCCCCATGTAGCTGGGACTACAGGAGTGCGCCACCACACCTGGCTAGTTATTGTACTTTTTTTTTTTTTTTTTGTACAGACAGGGTCTCGCTATGTTGCTCAGGCTGGACTCGAACTCCTAGCCTCAAGTAAGTGATCCACCCGCCTCGGCCTCCCAGAGTGCTGGGATTACAGGCGTGAGCCACCGCACCCAGCAGGCATACACTTTTTAAAAGGCAATGCCTGGAGAAAGTGTAATTGAGAAGTGCCTGCGCTTTAGCTTCAGATGTCCTGCCCTACATCCAGCACTTTGTCAGGGGCTGTCAGGTGGAATGAAAGAATCAGCCTAAGAAATAAAATGCTTTCTCTGCAAGGATCATAGACCATCTTAGTTCCTCGGAAGAAACACAGCCTGAGGGTTCCTCACCACCTGTGGTGGCTTCCACAGAGTTGATAGGAAACACGGGTTCATACATCACAATTCATTCCTTCTCTAGCTGTAGTTTTCAGTGTGTGTTGACATAGTTCCAGGGATTACTCAAATAATAACCTTAGTTAACCTCTTTCTGAGCATGCCCCAAACCCATTGATTAAATTGCAAAAGAAAACAAAAAACAACTGTCTCCTCAACATCTCTTACCTTGTCTGCTGAACTAGAAACTCAGGCCATCCTTGCCTTCTGCCTCTCCCTCATGTCTTCCTTGTAGTCAGCTGGTTACCAGGTTTAGACCCTGATGCTTCAGAACCTCTGCGCCCAGTGTGCTCTTCTTTCTGCTGTGTCACTGCAGTTGCATGAGTATGTCTTAGATTTTGACAACTTCTTCCTCCACCAACTCCTTCTTCATTCATCCCTTCCAGCCTGTCATGGAGACTTACAGGGCTGCCATCATCTTCAAAGCCAAGGCTGAAGTTTTCCATGGGTGGCCTGTGCCACGCCCTGTGCTTCCCAGCCTGTCTCTGGGATCTTCCTTTTGCTGGCAAGTCTTTCTTGTCAAGAACAAGTAGCACATCCCTAATTTTTGCTGGTGGTGGTGGTTCATGTCACTGTTTTGACAAACTTCTCAATCTCCACGGTGTAGCATTTCCTCACCGTGCCCATTGCTAATGTGGGCTCTTCCTGAATTGTGGACAGTCGCTCACCTTTTTATGCCATCATAGCCTCTTGACACCTGGAGTATAGCACAGAGCTTGGCATACACTAGGTGTCCGGATGAATGAATGAACGTGTACATGACTGAGGTGGAATTCTATTAAGAAATGTCTAGATTTGCCCAGGCACAGTGGCTCGTGCCTATAATCCCAGCACTTTGGGAGGCTAAGGTAGGAGGATTGCTTGAGTTTAAGAGCTCGAGACCAGCCTAGGCAACAGGGCAAAATCCTATCTCTACAAAAAAAAAAAAAAAATACAAAAATTACCCAGGCATGGTGGCATATGCCTGTAGTTCCAGCTATTTAGAAGGGGCTGATATGGAAGAATCACTTGAGCCTGAGAGGCAGAGTTTGCAGTGAGCCAAGATCGCACCACTGCACTCCAGCCAGGGTGACAGAGCAAGACCCTGCCTCAAAAAAAAGTCTGAATTTCCCTGCAGTAAGGAAATCTGTTTATACCCGTTTATCCAGAAGGATTATTATTGGCACACTTAATAGATAATATCTATTAATATCTCTACATACTTGTGCTACCTGGACAATCTGCACCCAAAAAATGGTTTATCGAAGTGTGGCTAAAGGCACAGGTTTACTGAAATTAGATGGGTAACTCAAACATAATGGTTTAAATTCCTTACAAGTGTGAACTAAGTAAAATGTCAAGTCAACTAATTCAATTCTGCTTTGAAAATTTCACGCATGGGATGAGGGGGAGTGAGCAGTGGAAAGAAACCACTGAATGGGTGCAGGGTTTTAGCGATGGAAACGTTTTGGAACTACATGCAGATGATGGTTGCACAACATTGAGAATGTATGAAATGCCATTCCATTGTTACTTTAAGATGGTTTACTTCATCATGTGAATTTCACCTTAATCAATTATTTTTTAATTACACACATACTAATAAAAAGAAACACCTAGATTAGAAAAGTCCCAGGACATCATTTGTACAGTAAATCCACAAATAAAGGATTATGGAATCTCGTCATTCAGTCCTTTTTTAAAACAAAATGCATATTTTGCTGCATTTAGTCTTTTTTGTTTTGATGTTTGTCCTGCTAACATTGCCTGCTTGCTTGGTGCTGTGTTCCTAGAGCAGGGTCCATGTTTTATTATTTTTTGAATCCCTTGAAGCACCAAGAGAGATCCTTAAATACAGGAGGTTTGGAGTACATGTCGGTAAAATTAAAGTCATCTGTTTGCTAATCCATGTGGAGGGTGAGGAGGATGATCAAATGAAGGGCAGGAACTTCATTCTGTAACTCCGGTGTAGTCCTTGGAGCTACAGAATGTACTTAAAGCAAAAGAATAATACTGAGCTCAGTGATTAACAAAAGGTGGGAGCCTTCCTGGTAGCCAAATGCCGTGGAATCTGACAGATTGCAGCTTGTTGCTGGGTGCGCCAGTGACTTTTACCAGCCACTGCTCTTCACTGTTCCTCTGGTTTGCAGCATTTCTCTTCCTGACCCAGCTTTTTGACATGTCCTTATCATCAGCATTTGCCTGCTTTGTCTTTGATCTACAAAAGACATCTGTGAATATGTATATATATAAAACTTGCTTTTTTTTTTACAAGCCTAATGGTACCATTTCCTTGTGCAATCAATCCTGCCTGCTGATGGCATGCCAATTTTAAAAAGTGAGGCATGGAAAAGACATGATTGAGAAGTGCCTGCTCTTTAAATTCAGTCCCCTAGACTCATGCATTCAGAAGGAAATCCAAACAGGTTTGCTAGCTCACTTCCCATCATCCAACCCTGACCTCCATCGAGACCCTGTTTCCTCTAGAAATGTGGAGATAAGGAAACTTGCAGCCCAGTAGTCGTGGGAGGCCCTTACCATGGGGAAGCCATCATCCTTCTGCCCCCATTGTAAGATCTGTAAAATCCACTTTTCTTGCAAGGCTTGTGGAATGTCCTTTAACCAACAGCAGAGCAATTGGTGATTGAGTCAGACAGACAGTAGAGCTCAAACCACCTCCTCCTCCTACTTGCTATTTCTTGGCCAGGAGGCCTAGAACACACTATTCTCCCTTCCTAAAACCAGATTTCTCAAGGGTACAGTAAGGGTAATTTTACTCTTGGAGGTGTTGTGAAGACAGATTGCAGGGCTGTATAGAGAGAGCTGAACATATTACCTGCACCCCGTCTGTAGTTAGTATTTATATATAAGGATCCAGTGAACCTACAGTCATTTATTTCAACTTTATTGCTGTGTGTTTCATCTTTCTATCCAGCTTTTACCCCAAGGCAGGGTCTCTGGAGGTGCACTGGCTGTTTCGTGTATGAACTGCAGTTCCTGGAGGTTCTGATTTTAATGTGAAAGTCTAATATTCTAAAGGACTCTGTGGATCACTATGTAATTTTCTTAACAGGGGTTGTAAAAGTAACTTTCTGAGTCACATGACTGCAAACCCCACTGCTTCCCAAACTCTGTAGTCAGAAGGGCTGACCTAGTGAATACCCTTGGATGACTGGAGGGAAAAAAAAGTCTACACAGGAAATCTCTACTTCAAACTCATGGGCTTGCATAGCTCAGAAATCCCGGGGGCAGACTAATAGCTAGTGGGGTTGGATCTTTATTTGAGCAGAAACAGAGTTTTAGGAATTTTCCATGGGAACTTGCCCTTGTCTGTCTAGGGTAAACCTTAAATGGCAATATAGGCTACTGGCCACCTCCATGAAAATGAGAGGGTATTTTTGTTTTGCTTCTTGTCCTCGAAGCACAGTCAGTAGGAATCCCCTGTTCTGTTGCATGTACTAAAATGCTTCCAGATTTTCTCAACAGCATACTTTAAAATAGAACAGCAGTGTGGAAAATAAGTAAATAGATACAAGGAACATGTCAGAGAAACCCTCTAGATCTCCTGAGCACAGTTGAGTTATCTCTGCAAATTAGGCTGGAGAAAATTCTGCTTAGCATGGTGCACATCCACCTACAGAGAAAATACACTGGAGAAGTGAACTAGCCTGACTCCGCTTGGGCAGACATGCTGATGGGGATTTCTGGGCAAGATGAAAGCTGTTTATCTATCACTGTCTCTTACCGGAACCAGCAGCACCCAGAATGACGAAACTCACAGACGCAGGCTTCTCTGCTCCGGGTCCCTGAAATTTCACTTGGTAGAAAACCAACTACAAGAAGATGAGATCATGGAAGGTTAGCCCTTTCTCCCCTACTCAGACCACACAGGCCAGTGAATTACAGACAGGGAAAGGCAAGGAAATGTCAGCAATTATTAATGAATCCCTTCAAAGACCTCAATCCTGGATGGGTAATTCAGCAAAAACCAAGACCCATCTCACTTTTTTTTTTTTTCTTGAGATGGAGTCTCACTCTGTTGTCCAGGCTGGAGTGCAGTGATGCAGTCTTGGCTCACTGCAACCTCTGCCTCCCGGGTTCAAGTGATTCTCCTGCCTCGGACTCCTGAGTAGCTACTACTGCAGGTGCACACCACCACGCCCAACTAATTTGTGTACTTTTAGTGGGATGGGGTTTCACCATATTGCCCATGCTGATCTCAAACTCCTGACCTCAGGTGAACCGTCAGCCTCACCGTCTCGAAGTGCTGGGATTACAGGTGTAATTACCACCACACTTGGCCCATCTCACTTTTCAGGTAAAAATGGCACAGGGTCTCTCCTTCAACATGAAACTATTCATTTCAGAAAGATATTCTATAAATGATGAATACTCAGAATTCTGGCGTTAACACCAAGAGGGAGCCCTAATGAAAACTACGGACTTTGGGTGACTATGATGTCTCCATGTGGGTTCATCCACTGTGACAAACGTCTCACTCTGCTGAAAGATATTGATAATGGAACAGGGTGTGTGTGGGGGGACATATATAAAATGTCTGTGCCTTCTGCTCAATTTTGCAGCTTAGACTGCTCTAAAAATAAAGTCTAGTTTTAAAAATCTATATTTAAAGAGTCAAGACTCTTCTTTTTCCTCCAATCTGTTTTGGCTTATATTTTTGCTGACTTGTCTTCTTTCAGACAAGCTGCCTCTTGGAATAAAAACTCAATGGCTTCTAGGGGATTCCACATGGAAGCTTTTCTAGGAGCTTGTGAGGAAGAAAGCAAGCATGTCACTGAAAGTAGGTCTGAGCGCTGAAGGTTGGCGGAGACCTTGCCCTCCAGTGGCTTGGTCTAGAAATCTCCTAGGGCAGCAGTCTCTCACCTTTTTGGCACCAGGGACCGATTTCGTGGAAGACAGTTTTTCCTTGGAGCAGTATGGGGATAGGGCATATGGTTTCAGGATGATTCAAGCACATTACATTTATTGTGGACTTGATTTCTATTATTATCCCATGTTAATACATAATGAAATAACTCTACAACTCACCATCATGTAGAATCCATGGGAGCCCCGTGCTTGTTCTGCTGCAGCTAGATGGTCCCATCTGGGGGTGATGGGAGACAGTGGCAGACCGTCAGGCATTAGATTGTCATAAGAAGCCCCCAACCTAGATTCCTCATATGTGCGGTTCACGATAGGGTTTCTGCTCCAGTAAGAATCTAATGCTGCTGCCGAGCTGACAGCAGGCAGAGCTCAGGTGGTGATGTGAGTGATGGGGAGCGGCTGTGAATACAGACGAAGCTTCACTCACTGACCTGCTGCTCACCTCCTGCTGTGCAACCTGGTTTCTAACAGGCTGGTAGCACTCCATGACCCATGGGGTTGCAAACCCCTATTCTAGGACATTCTTCTTACATGTGGATGGATTCCAAGACCCATTTCACTTTTCAGAATAAAAATGGCAAATGATCTCTCCTTCAGCATGAAACTATCCATTTTAGAAAGATGTCCTATACGTGATGAATACTCAAAATTCTATAGGACACCATGTGAAGTGCTTTCCTTTGTGGTAAGACGTCTCTTTCATGAATTAGAAGAAGCGACCTTAGTTAACAGACCAGAGGTGACTCATGGAGCAAGTTTTAAGTTGTTCTTAAAATAATGAAGAGGAAATCAGTCCTTGTGCACAGTGACCTTTGATTCCTGGCATAATCATGAGATTGAAATATACTGAGATTTACTTGATTATAAATACAGGTGTGTGTTTGTAAGTGGACAAGCTTAGAGATTCACTAAAAAGCAAACTAAATTCAAAAAAGCACTAACATATTTTATAGAAGTATCCAAACACTTTGGAACATGGTCGTTAAAGATATAAATAGAATTATCTTATGACTAAAGTGAAAGAAACAAATGACTCAAAGCTATTAGAGAGCCTGGATGAGAAAATTAAGTTTCAAAATGTTGCCCTGAATACCTTACAAAAAAGAAAAAGGCAAAGGAAATATTTAGCTTAAACAGAAACTGTGTGGTTTGTTAATGATTCCTAATTAGCCTTCAAATGTGGGAACAATCTGTATGTGTTTCCCAGACTGCCACACAAACCACCACTAACTGAGTATCTTAAAACATAGAAATTTATGCTCCTACAATTCTGGAGTCCAGAAGTCTGAGATCAAGGTGTGGGCAGGGCTGCGTTCTCTCTGGAGGCTCTAGGGGAGGACGCTTGCTGCCCCTCCCAGCTCCTGGGGGCTCCAGCATTCCTGGGCTTGTGGTCCCATCACTCCAGTCTCTGCCTCCATCTCCACATGTCCTTCTCCTCTGTGTCTGCATCGTATCCTTTTCTGTCTCTTAGAAGGACACCCGTCATTGCATTTAGGGTCAACTCTACTCCAGGATGGTCTCATCTCAAGATCCTTAACTATATTTACATCCTCTTTCCCAGAACCTATGAAAATGTTACCTTACATAGCAATAGGGGAATCAAAGTTGGAGAGAAAATTAAGTTTGCTCATCAGCTGATCCTAAAATAAGGAGATTATTCTGGGTTATCCAAGTGGACCCTATGTAATTGCAAGGGCTCCTGAGAGGCAGAAATGGAGGTTAGAATGATGAGATATGAGACAGTCTCTGCTTGTTGCTGGTTTTGAAGATAAAGGAAGAAACCACATGCCAATGAATGCAGGCAGCCTCTAGGAGGTAAAAATTGCAAGGAAATGTATTCTTTCCTGCAGGCTCCAGAAGGAACCAACCTGGCTGACACTGTGACTTTAGCCGGAGGAGATTCATTTAGGACTTCTGATTTCCAGTACTGCACATGAATAAATTCGTGCTGTTTTCAGCCAGCATTTTTGGTATTTGTTTTAGAAGCCAAAGGAAACATACAGAGCTCTGGCACAATCATATTAAATCTCAAGGCATAGTCTCAATCCATCAATTAGAATGTTTGATGTCCAGGAGATGATTGGACTCTGATCTTCCCTAAGGCAACTCTTCTATGCCCTTCCTTCATGTTAAGGTCTCTCCTTGGCTGCTGTCAGTTTCTGTTCTGACTTCTTGCTCATTCACTGTGGCTCTCACTTTGACTTATGTTGTTTCAACTATCTCTGTGGCTACAGAAATGAAAGGAAATACACACATAAGCAATCATCTTGGAAGGACCCATTGACACATTGGATATGAGATTAAAGGTGATAGTTCTCAAATACCTGTTTAGGGAAAGGAGAGGATGAGATTGGAATGTATTGATTTAGGGATTTTAGGGAGGAGGGAGGCATTTGGAGAGTGGGGTGAGTGTCATGCGTGTTGTATTTGTGGTATGTCATGATTCCCAGCATGGGTTTTGGAGCCAAACTTTTGGGGTAAGACTCCCAGTTATGCCATTATCACAGGCCAGTAAATTGATCATACTGTGCCTCATTTTCTTCCTTGGTGTACTGAGAATAATAATATAGTTTTATGATAATAAAATGAGCTAATTTGTCTAAACCACCTAACAGTCCCTGGCATAGTATAAGTCCTCAATACATGCTAGTGATCTCTATTATTATTAAATAGAAATAGCAATTTCTAGGCTGGGCATGTGGGCTCAAGCCTGCAATCCCAGTACTTTGGAAGACCAAGGTGGGCAGATCACTTGAGGTCAGGAGTTCGAGACCAGACTTGCCAACATATTGAAACCCCCTTGTCTCTACTAAAAATACAAAAATTAGCCTGGCATGGTGGCACATGCCTGTAATCCCAGCTACTTGGGAGGCTGAGGAAGGAGAGTTGCTTGAACCTGGGAAGCAGAGATTGCAGTGAGCCAAGATCGTGCCACTGCACTCCAGCCTAGGTGACAGAGCAAGACTCTCGGTTAAAAAAAAAAAAAAAAAAGAAAAAAAGAAATAGCAATTTCTTATTGACATTCTGATGTAGGGGTATGGAGCTGCTTGTAACAGAAGTATTAAAACAAAAGGGGATTTTCAGTATTGACCTGGTGGCGATTGTGGGACTTCTTAGCCTTCATAATTATGGGAGGACCTATGGTGACTGAAGCTTGGGGCAGGAATGAGATTGTGCAAAAGAAGTCTGGAGAATGAGAAGAAAAAAGGTCCATGATGGATTTCTGTTGGTGTTTCCATGCAAGGCCAAGTGAAAGGGGACTTGAGACAGCTAAGAAGTCAGCAGGAAGAAACAAGGTCATATTTTACCATGGGAGCCAAGTGTAAAGGAATTTCAAGAAGTGGATTGACTTTGTCAAATGCAAGAGAACATCCAGAACGCTAAAAAGGAAAGATTTAAGAAAACTGCTTTTGTTACTATATAACTTCTACTGTACCTTACAACTACGAGCAACATTTGGACATAGACAAAACTATTTTTTTCCATTAATATTAATCTGTTTTAGAAAACTCACAGATTTTGTTTATTATCTTTTAGTCTCTTAGGTATGGTATAGTATTCAATGGAAATACAGTGGCATGGTATTCTCTTCTTAATGATTTTCATTTCTATCACAAAGCTTGGGGGCAGATAGCAGGAAATTGCTTTGCCTTTGGAAATACTAATTTTGCATAGATTTGGAAATATATTGAGATCAAGTTCGCTTTAGACACACTACTTTCTGATGCCTTCTGTCAGATTACAAAGCAAGGCTTCTAGTAACCTCTGTAAAAAGTGGTTGACATTGTCCAACTAGTGGGAATACCCCTGCATCGTGCAAGGTTGGCTTTAATGGAATAAATGTCATTTGTGCTTCAATTTGATGGCACTCTGAAGACCATATGCAGAGCTGAGGTTGCAAAAGAGCAGCAAGCCATGTGACTGCTGAGCTAGCTCTTTATAATGGTGACCATGATCTGCTAATAGATGTTTTGGGTGATGACAAACTCATTACAAAGTACAATGCCAAGGTTCCTCCCAGTTGTCTATCTATCTATCTATCTATCTATCTGTCTGTGACAGAGTCTCACTTTGTTGTCCTCGCTGGAATATCGTGGTGCAAACATGGCTCACTGTAGCCTCAA
>PVKP010029744.1:0-28678 GCA_004027715.1 Plecturocebus donacophilus | reverse complement strand
TTTTTTTCTCCTTTTCTCTCTTTTTCTAAAAAAAAAAAAAAGAGTGCTTCTTGCTGTTCCTTTGTGAGTTACCTGCTTCGCAGAGGCTCTACCCACCTAAATCACAAACGCTGCCCCAGTTCCCATCTTCACCAGTACTCAGCCTATTCTAAAAATGCACCTTCTATTGGTCTGTGTAGGCTACTTTTTTTCCATTGGCCCCAAACGTACATTAATTCCAGCACCTGAGAAAAGTCATGTGGAGATGGAACCCTGAAGGTGAAGTGAAAACAACACGGCTCATCTGAGAATATATTCTAAAGCACAAAGATGACGCTGAGAGATACCAATGTACCCATTCAATAGGTTCCCAAAACCCAAACCAAATCAAACATCACCACGCCAAATCTAAATTACAACACTTTATTGCAGCATCGGCAAAGGTCAGATTTCTGAAGCTGGTGAAGATTGGGCAGCATTTCCATGTGAAATGTTACAACTTTACAAGTTTTGTTTCTTATTTAAATCTACATGCAGAAACTGAAACATGGTAAAAGAAAAAAATGCAAAATAGCTAGAAAAAAAGATGTAATCAAGTTGTAGCATACAGATGTGCTCTTCAACTAAATGTACTATGTCTACTGGAAAGCAAACGAAAGACAACTATCCTAAGAAATTAACAGATTGTCAGAAATAGACTAAGAACCCTCATTTCTATTTAGTGGGGGAAAACAAAACAAAACAAAACGAAAACAAAAGCAAAATAAAAGCTCAACTTGTTTCCATACATTGTTTAGAGACAGAGGCTGTAAACCCACGAAGGTCAACAAAATATTCTGATCCACTTCTTGCTGTCCTTCGTTCGTTCTCTGTGACATGCTGACTGGCATGTTTTATTTTCAATGATACTTACAATGGGCTCAACTAGATCCCTGTTCTTGGGCTGGTATCATGTTTCTAAGCCATCTGAATTAATGCTCTCTGTATACTAAAACAGTCTTCACATTTTTCTTTTACCCTAATAGGCCATTTTATATCACTGACTCTGATGGATACACGGATTTTTCTCCCTCATCCTTTGTTCCTCTTGATACAAATTCCTAAACAAAAGCCTTCCTGGTGGATGATCTGGTATTTGGATATCTTTCATCATTTTGTTGTCCTGCATGTAAGGTTTTACTAGAAGATTTTCCTGCTTGCTCTATACTTTTCTACTGTAGTCCTGGAGCCCCCAAATGTATCTTCTTCCAACATGGGATGTTCAATTCAGAGACACTGAAACTCAAATCAAGTTTAAAGCTCAAGTTCATTTCCCCCACACCATTACCATCACAACCCGTTTCTTCTCTGGCTCAATCATCTCCTTGATGCTCTCCTTGGTATAACTGCTCAGTAGTCAAGTGAACCATCTCATTTCTTGACTGCCATTCTCAAGAGAAGATGAACCCTCGAGTGATTTCCATTACAAAAGGCCTTTTCTGCCTTGTCTGGAAGCGTCGGCTTGTTCCGGTGTTGGCAGAGGCTGGTGTTTCTGCCTCCTGGCCCCAGCCCGTCCCAGGTTTAGATTCGCAACTCTCTAGACCGACCTGCTGAGATGTATCCACTGCTCTCATTCAATTGCTGGAGGACTCCACTATCCACAACATCAGATACAGGACCTAATGAAATGACACGTGCTGCTGGATCAACGTCTCCTAAAGGAACAAACAGGGTCACGTCAGAGAGCTTACGGCAAAGTCCAGCAAGACAGTGTCCGCAACACTACCCACCACCATCAAGTGACTTTCTCAGGTTACAGCTGCCCCTGGCACCTGTGGCTTCCATATCCATGGATCAAAATATTCACGAAAAAACCCCCAAACAATAAAAAAGTAACAGCACAACAATAAAAATGACATAAATATTAAAAACAATACAATATATCAACTACAGGCATAGCATCTACATTTTATTAGGTATTACAAGTCATGTAGAGATGATTTAAGGTACACGGGAGGATGTGTATAGATTATATATAAATGCTACACCATTTTGTGTTTTTACCAGGGACTTGGGTATCTGTGCATTTTGCTGTCTTAGGGGGTCCAGGAAGCAACCCCTGTGGATACTGAGGACAAGTGAAGTGCTTTTTTCAGAGCATATGTGCTCTCTACTGAACTACAACAAAACCAGAGCCATCGGAGCAGTGACTGGAGGGGGTGGCTCCTGTGTCTCTTCTATGGCTAATTCCCAAGATGCTAAGAATTCACGGTTTGTGTTACAATTCAGTTGTGTAACCCCAAAATTCCCATGTTGATACTGAACTGTAGTACCTCAGAATGTGACTGCACTTGGAAATAAGGCTGCTGTAGATATAATTACTTAAGACAAGGCCATACTGGAGCAGGGTGGGGCCAACCCAGTAGGACTTCATCTCTATAAAAAGGGCAAATGTGCACACAGACACACACAGAGAAAAGGCCACGTGCAGACAAAGGCGGAGACCAGGGTGATGTGTAACAAGGTATGGAAGTCAAAGACTGCCAGCACCCCCAGCAGCGAGAAGGCGGGCCTGGAGCAGTCCTCCTCCAGCCCTTAGAAGGAACCAGCCCCGCTGACTCCCGGACCTCAGGATTCCTGCTGGCAGCCTCCAGAACTGCGAGACAGCAAATTTCGGTCATTTAAGCCACTAGTGCTATACTACTTTGTTATGGCAGCCCGAGCAGACTAACAGTTTGTTTTCACAGAGCAAGCTATGTTAGCAAGGAACTTTCAAAGCCTAAGATGCAAATATGGAAAGGGATATTTTCAGCTGGATAAGAGCCATAACTCTTCCGGAAGTGAACTTATGGAAAGAACACAAGTATTCCCTGAGATAATCAAAGAGAAGATTCAAGGATCTCTCCCGAAGTCAAGAAAAAGCAGCACTAACCTAGAATACTTAAATGCAGACAGAAAAAAATGTTCACAAATCGTTGCTAAGTAAGGTAGAGTTACACCACTAGTTATAGCGTAAGATGTCATTTGACTGGTTTACAGACAATCATTCTGAGTGACTTAAAAATCTATCCACTCAAAAAGTGTTTATTAATACAATATACACTTTGGATTAAATCCAATTCTACAAGAGACTCTATTTTATAACAAAACTATCACCTATTTAACCTAACATAAAGATATTAAAAAAAAAAATCTCATGAAAAAATGCAGACTCTACTTAGATGGGTTTAAAAGCAATCAAGACCAGCCTGGGCAACATAGTGAGTCCTCGTCTCTACTAAAAAATAAACAACTTAGCCAGCTGTGGTGGTATGTGCCTATAGTCCCAGCTACTGAGAGGCTGAGGCAGGACTGCTTGAGCCCAAGAGGTCGAGGCTACGGTGATCTATGATCATGCCACTATACTCCAGCCTGGGTGACAGAGCAAGATGCTATCTCAAAAACAAAATAAAACAAAACAAAAATTTTAAAAAAGATGGGTTTAAAAGTCAGATAGTATACTCCCATGCCACTAAGTGTGGGCCGCACACCAGCAGCTTTGACAATCACTGGAGAACTTGTTAGAAAGTAACCAGAGCTTGCTGTGCTCCTTTGGCAGCACATATACTAAATATTGTAGCGATACAGAGAAGATCAGCATGGCCCTGTGCAAGGATGACACGCAGGCGGGGTGCAGTGGCTCATGCCTATAATCCCAGCACTTTGGGAGGCTGACTCAGGCAGATCACTTGAGATCAGAGTTTGAGACCAGCCTGGCCAAATGGTGAGATGTTATCTCTACTAAAAATATAAAAATTAGCAGGCCGTGGTGGCACATGCCTGTAATCACAGCTACTTGGGAGGCTGAGGCATAAGAATTGCTTGAACTTGGGAGGCAGAGGTTGCAGTGAGCCATGATCCTGTCACTGCACTCCAGCCTGGGTGACAGAACGAGACTCCATCTCAAAAAAGAAACAAAAAGAATGACATGCAAATTCATGAAGCATTCTATAATAATAATTTTTAAAAAATGTAAGAAATGAACTGGAACTTGCTTTTTAATGAGTCTAGAGAGTTAATATGTATTTTAAAGTTTGAGGAGCACTGAAATAACCTATACGAATTTGTAGCATCTAAGCCATATTAGTATTAACACTTGCCAAAGATGTTAAGCTTCACAGTTTTCAATATTAGCACAGTAGAAAAAAAAACTTGTTCTGCAATACAGAAAATCCTACATAAGAGTTTTACTTACAGCACTGCTGCTGTTTCAACTCACTGTAAGCAAATGCCTCTAAATGGTTAAAGGGCTGAAATTTTAATTTATGTCCTTATTTCAAGGATCTCATGGTTAGAAAATATACAAATACAAATTAAAATATGGGAGTCTATTAAAATCCACAGGAAAACAAAAATTTATGTCGGGTGCAGTGGTTCACGCCTGTAATACCAACACTTAGAGAGGCCCAGGTAGGCAGATAACAGGTCAAGAGTTCAAGACCAGCCTGGACAACATGGCGAAACCCCATCTCTACTAAAAATACAAAAATCAGCTGGGAGTGGTGGTGCATGCCTATAATCCCAACCACTTGGGAGGCTGACAGGAGAATCGTTTGAACCCGAGAAGCAGAAGCTGCAGTGATCTGAGACTGTACCACTGCACTCCAACCTGGGCAACAGAGCAAGACGCTGTCTCAAAAAAAAAAAAAAAAAATTAAACTACTTTTTTTTTTTTTTGACAGGGTCTGACTCTGTTGCCCAAGCTGGAGTGCAGTGGCAGTGGTGTGATCTGGACTCACTGCAGCCTCCACCTCCTGCGCTCAAGTGATCCTTCTACCTCAAGCTCCCAAAGTGCTGGGATTACAGGCGTGAGCCACTGTGCCTGGACGTAAAATACTTTATAACCAGTTTTCCAACAAATTTCCCTTTATCTACCATATAACATCACTAATATTAATAACTGAATTTTTCTTTCTTTTTTTTTTTTTGAGATGGAGTTTTGCTCTTGTTGCCCAGGCTGGAGTGGAATGGCGTAATCTTGACTCACTGCAACCTCCACGTCCCAGGTTCAAGCGATTCTCCTGCCTCAGCCTCCCAAGTAGCTGGGATTATAGGCATGCACCACCATGCCCAGTTATTTTGTGTTTAGTAGAGACGGGGTTTCACCATGTTGGTCAGGCTGGTCTCAAACTCCTGACATCAGGTGATCCACCTGCCTCAGCCTCCCAAAGTGTTGGGATTACAGGCGTGAGCCATTCACCATGCCCAGCCAACAACTAACTTTTTAAAAAGCACGAGCCAAGTGAAGACTCAACCTGAAACCAGTTTCTCAAACTTTACCTTCCATCATCTAGGAGGAATTTGCCATTTAAGACATCTGATGAACCCACTGCTGTAGACACATATATTTCAATTAAGTCTGGCTTGAGGTTAAAAATAGAAGAAAATAAAGAGGTCTCAAACCACCAAGAGAGTCCATCTCCACAGTGTTTCTTTCAAATGACTACATTTCTTCACTTAAAATGTAATTTTTTTTTTTTTTTTTGCTTTGAGACAGTCTCGCTCTGTCACCCAGGCTGGGGTGAAATGGCGCGACCTCGGCTCACTGCAACCTCTGCCTCCCGAATTCAAGTGATTCTCCTGCCTCAGCCTCTGGAGTAGCTGGGATTATAGGTGCCTGCCACCATGCCCAGCTAATTTTTGTATTTTTAGCAGAGACAGGGCTTCACATGTTGGTCAGGCTGGTCTCAAACTCCTGACCTCAGGTGATCTGCCTGCCTCGGTCTCCCTAAGTGCTGAGATTACAGGCATGAGCCACCACATCTTTCCTTAAAATGTAAATTTTAAAAATGGCAAAGAACATCTGGTCCTCTAAAGGGTAAAAATCTCATGTTTCCATGTTTGCCTGTTATTCTACCATTTATCACACCTATACTTTAGGAGCACTGACTATAAAAATTCCATTCATAATACTTTACAGAGTACCATTCTTAAGACTAATGGACAAGTTAGGTTTTCTTTTTTAAGGTGCTATTTTAAGAAGAGATTTTAAAACAGGTTGAGTGGCTAGCTCAAGAGCTCAGACTCTTATTAAAAAAAAAAGAAAAACACAGGGAAGAGCTAGGAAGCAGAACTGGAGTAAGAATGTTTATTAAATGACTAAACATAGATTGTCAAAAGTTCCTTTGTCCATTCACCAAATATTTACTGAGCATCTACTAGGTGCCAGGCACCAAGAGCTATAAAGGAGACAGAATGGAAACAACATGAGACTTAGTCTTTGCTCTCATCACTGGTAATCTCATGGGGGGCAGAGACAAGCTAGGCGGTACTTAAGGAGGACAAGGTCTACAGAAATACCTAACTCATGGCAGCAGACCCACACTGACCTATGTCAGACTTGAGAACATCAAGGCAGGACCTGAAGGAGCAGGAGTTCTCCAGGGGGAACAGCTGGAGACTGTTCCCTCCACCTCCCAGGTTCAAGCAATTCTCCTGCCTCTTCCACACAGAGGAGGCAGAAAGAACACAGAAGGTCAGCTAGGCTGGAGCAGGGAAAGAACGGCAGGGGATGAAGCTGGTTTAACCTATGTTCACCTGCACCACAGGACCTTGCGAACCAAGCTGAGGAGTTTAGACTTTTCATCCTACAAGCCATGAGCAGCCATTGGAGGATTTTAAGCAGAAGGGCTCACATAGACATCAAATTTGTATTTGAGAAAGAACACTGGGTCTGTAGGGATAGACTGAATTGGAAAGGGTTGAAGGGCTGAGAAAAGACAGAGAGGCTGATGAGGAGGCTGAGGTGCAACAGTAACCCAAGCAAGAGGCAATGGTGGCTTGACCCAGGGTCTTAGCTGTGGGCAGAAAATAAAACAGGCAAGACTGGGGGCCATTTGGGAGCAGAAAGCAGAGGATTTGCTAATGAACTAGATCAGTGAATTGAGGGAGGAGAAGCCATCAATAATACAACTTCCTCTTCTGTTGTGGATAAGGGGGTGGACAGTGCTACCTCTCCCTGCACTGGAGACCCCAGGGAAGATGGGCTGGGGCAGCAGCATGGAGGCTTCCATCTCTGAGTCACAGATGGGTGGACAGTCAGAAATGAAAATGTGAGATCTGGGCTGGAGACCTGGATGGCAGCCAGGCCACTGGGAGGGATGACACCTCCTCTGAGTGTGCAGAAGGAGAAGAGGGCTCAGGCTGAGCCCAAGGAACACAGACATCCCTGAGCAGGGCAAGCGCAGAATGGAGGCGGTGTCAGCAGCAGAAGCTGCAGTGGTCAAGGGTTAGAAAAAACCCTGAAACCAGCAGAATCACAGATGCCAAGGAAGGGTCCACTGGGAGAAAAGGAGGGCCCACAATGCAAAGTGCAGCCGAGATGAAGCTAACATGGCAGGTGGGAATGCCAGTAAAGGCAGAAGTTGCCTAGACCTGGGGACTGAGAAGGGGAGAGAAGTCAATAATGAACCTTCCTTTTTTAGTGTGGCCAGCGGGATAGGCAATGCCTCCCACTGCCAACTGTGAACTGGCAGGGGCAAGTCACCCAAGTGGGAGCGAGAAAGGGCAAGTGTAGCTGATTCTTCCAAGGGGGAACTGGAGGGAGGAAGGAAAATAGAAAGTGAAGGAAATCTTTTGAAAAGTGACTAACTCTTATAGCCAGGTAAGAAAGGCTTCCCTCTATGTTCACATGCACTTGATGACAGCACATATATGCCTACATGTCTCCTGTCTTGTCCTGAACAGAATCTCACCCAAGGTTTTTTAAACAGACAAATGAAGAGGCTGGAATTATCTTTCAAGTACCTGTACTTGGCTTCCCTACTGGACCATAACCTGGTGGGTAAAGACCCTGTCTTTTACTTCATCTTCCACAGTGCAGTCCTGAATGATTGTACAATGAGGAGGGCAAATCCTATTGGATACCCCTTATGTCATCCAATTCCAGAGTGAGTCTACAGAAACTACTAAGACACTATACTTGCAATATATGAACTGCGAAGGGATTAGGGCTGAAAAAAAAATAACGTGCTATTCGGAGATGTCAGGCTACAATATGAACAGGTGAAGATGATGGAAAACATCAGGGTATTATGTTGATGCAAAAGTAATTGTGTTTTTTGCTATTTTTTTGAGATAGAGTCTTGCTCTGTCACCAGGCTGGAGTGTAGTGGCACAATCTCGGCTCACTACAACCTCCACCTCCTGGGTTCAAGTAATTCTCCTGCCTCAGCCTCCCGAGTAGCTGGTACTACAGGTGCGTGCCATGTCCAGCTAATTTTTGTATTTTTTGGTAGAAATGGTGTTTCACCATGCTGGCCAGGATGGTCTCAATCTCTTGACCTCGTGATTTGCCCATCTCAGCCTCCCAAAGTGCTGGGATTACAAGCATGAGCCACCATGCCCAGCCTATTATTATTGGCAAAAACAGCAATTACTTTTGCACCAACTGAAATACAAATATTCTAATAGTTATGGTCTCTGATGATGAGGCAGGAGGGAACAGATGTTATCAAGAACACTGTGGCATATGTTTAAAGCTACTTTAAGAAAATGTAAAAGCAGGAAATGAACATTTTTCATTGCCTGTTAACATAGCTAGTTTCTACATTTTAGCAGTAATAAAACAGGCTTAATTAAAGGACTTTAATAAAGTTTGGATAATTAAAAATAACCTAATACCTTATGCCTAATTAGATAGGTTTGCATATCATTTCCAACTTGGATTTTTTTAAAAAAATTATACTCAACAGATGCTAAAGAATAGATCTCCAAACTGTCTTTACAAGCCAATTTTCTTTCTTTTTCTTTTTTTCATTTTTTGAGACGGAGTCTTGCTTTGTCACACACGCTGGAGTGCAATGGTGTGATCTCGGCTCATGGCAACCTCCATCTCCCAGGTTCAAGCGATTCTCCTGCCTCAGCCTCCCAAAGTGCTGGGATTACAGGTGTGAGCCACCCCGCCTGGCCGATAAGTCAATTTACTACATTACAATTTGATTAGAGTTATCTGAGCAAATAGCTCAAAGACAAATGTCGCCAGAACACACAAATATGTTCAGTGAGTAAAAGACACAGGTTCTGATGAATACATTTTCCCCATGCTACTCTCCTGAATCATGTTCTAATTCTGCCATCCCCAGCACAAGCCTCATCTATACCTGCTCCTCTGCTCCCAGCAACAAAGTGACATCTTGGGCTGTTGTGGAGCCTCGGTGTAAACACTAATCCCCTAAGTGAGATCAGTAAGGGCAGCAGAAGTCACTGTCACTTTTACCACTAGAAAAAATTAGTTGAGGTGGGTGGACCACCTGAGATCTGGATTTCCAGACCAGCCTGGCCAACATGGTAAAACCCCGTCTCTACTAAAAATACAAAAATTAGCTGGGTGTGGTGGTGCACGCCTGTAATCCCAGCTACTCGGGAGGCTGAGGTAGGAGAATCACTTAAACCTGAGAGGCAAAGGTTGCAATGAGCTGAGAGCACGCCACTGTACTCCAGCCTGGATGACAGAATGACACCCAGTCTCAAAAAAAAAAAAAAAAAAGAAAAAAAAAAAATTCGTTGATGATGGCATGGTCTTTAGATCATATTCCAGAAAAACTTTAAATAACTTACCCTTAAAAAACATAACAAAAGTCTTATTAGGGAATATCTTAACTTTCAAATTCGTTATAGAGTTTTAAATTATCTCACAATAAACAATTTAATTTTAAATGGAACTGGTATGAATTTCATCAGGAAATTTTATAATTAAAAAAAAAAAACATGCCAAGTGCAGTGCCTCATGCCTGTAATCCCAACACTTTGGGAGGCCGAGGTGGGCAGATCGCCTGAGGTCAGGAGTTCGAGACCAGCCAGACCAACATGGTAAAACCCTGTCTCTACTAAAAATACAAAAATTAGCTGGATGCAGTGGCATGCGCCTGTAGTCCCAGCTACTTGGGACGTTAAGGCTGGAGAATCGCTTGAACCTGGGAGGCAGAGGTTGTAGTGACCTGAGATCACACTACTGCACTCCAGCCTGGGCAACAGAGCAAGACTCCATCTCAAAAAATAAATAAATAGGAACAAACTCTACCTGCATGGTTAAAAGTCTAGCAAACAGACTTTTAGTTTTTGTAAACATCCAAATTAATTAACCCTGACATGAGAAATTCTAACACAAAGCCTATGATGTCTCTCTCTTGCTCATCTATAACTTCTCCCTCCTATTAAAACAAAGAAAAAAGAAATCACTCAGAGAGAATGAAAGCCAACATCTAGCTAAAACCAATGTCTTTGTAAGAACAGCCACGTGGGTAAATCGCTTGAGCTCAGGAGTTCAAGACCAGCCTGCACAACATGGCAAGACTCTGTCTCTACAAAAGACATAAAAATTAGCCAGGTGTGGTGATGCATGCCTATAGTCCCAGCTACTCAGGAGGCTGAGATGGGAGGATCACTTGAGCCAAGGAGGTTGAGGCTGTAGTGAGCTGCGATTGTCCCACTGCACTTCAGCCTGGGCAACAACAGACCAAGACCTTGTCTCAAAAAATAAAAAAATAAAAAAAATACAGAACAACCACACCTATGATATAAAGCAGGTTTTTTTTCCCTTCAAGTATCTATAATTCAAAGACTTTTCTATTTTGCTAATAATTAGGGCTTTGCCAAAAACTATAATCCAGAAATCTCTAATTTATTCTTATGGACATGATGAGAAACACCTAAGGAAGGAGTAATGACTGCTATACCTCCCACCAGTCTTAAAGATTAGATCTGCATTAGGTGCTCCCTTTGGATGTTGGTAGCGAGGTCGCCTCTCACGATTGGTGTTTGCTGGAGCTGGGCGCTGTGCAAGAGACTGCAACATTTCTGTAATTAGGAACAAAAAAGAAAATGCTGTTAACTCTTAGAAACGTATTCCTCCTACAGAGTGAATGAAATGTTGGGGAGATTAAGTTTAACAGTCCTGCCAGGGAGTTGACTAAAGAATAAATAGCCATTATACAGACTAAAATGATAAAGAAATTTTGAAAAAGCATTATCAAGAGATAAGACTGTAATGCCCAATGTTCCCTTTCCTGTGAATCTGGCCACCACACAGCTATCTTATGAGGCGGTAAAATAGCCTAAGAGGCAGTGCAATGCAGTAGCTAAGAGCACAGTGTATACAGCGAGACTACTGGTTAAAATCACAGCCTGTCACTTTCCAGCTGTGGGACTTTAGGTTCAATTTCCCTCAATGTAAAATGCAGATAATCTCAAAGAACAGTTATGAGAATTATATACTTTGCAAAAGTATATAAAACAGTGCCTGGCCAAAGAGTAAGCACTCAGTGTTAGCTATTATTATTAAGAATGTTGGATCAGGCGCAGTGTCTCCCGCCTGTAATCCCAGCACTTTGGGAGGCTAAGGTGGGGAGATCACAAGGTCAGGAGTTCAAGACCAGACTGGTCAATATGGTGAAACCCCATCTCTACTAAAACCACAAAAATTAGCCAGGTATGTTGGCATATGCCTGTAGTTCCAGCTACTCTGGAGGATGAGGCAGGAGAATAGCTTAAACCTAGGAGGAGGAGGTGGCAGTGAACCAAGATCGTGCCACTGCACTCCAGCTTGGGTAACAGAGTGAGACTCCGTCTCAAAAAAAAAAAAGAATGTTGGAGCTGGGTGTGGTGGCTCACGTCTATAACCCTACCACTCTGGGATGTAGGGGCAGGAGGACTGTTTGAGCCCAGAAGTTCAAAACGAGCCTGGGCAACATAGCGAGATCCTTCTCCACAAAAAATTAAAAATTAGCCAGGTATGGTGGCACATGTCTGTAATCCTAGCTTGAGCCCAGGAGTTCAAGATGAGCCTGGGCAACACAGCAAGATTCCCTCTCTAAAAAAAATTAAAAATTAGCCAGATTTGCTTATACCCATTACTGGAAGTAAAAAAAGAAAAAAAAATTAGCCAGCTATGGTGGCACACATCTGTAATCCTAGCTACTTGAGGGGCTGAGGCAGAGGCAGGAGGATCACTTGAGCCCAGGAGTTTGAGGCCCTCCATCCAGCCATGCACGACACAGAGCAAGACTCTCTCTTAAACAAAAACACCACTGGGTATCAACTGGGCAAGAACATTCTGCAAGCAAGATTAAAAGATTAAAAACCACACATACTGATTTATACACACCCTCCTGCACAAATAGCAGTTTGTTCAGTACAGTGCTGTATAAGCAATTATGTTATGACTCTAAAATCTGCATACCACAGGAATACCAAAACGCAAGCTTATGAAGTATCCAGGGACTCTATATGTGAGATTCCAATTAACCAAAAAATGCTGCGCATGTATACATAAAACTAGAATCCTAATTTGAGTATTTCCTCAAATCTGAAGGAACTCAGGTTTCTCAAGACTAGGACTCCAAAGAGACAAAAGGAGATAAATCCAGTCGTGTGCTGTGTGACCATGTTCCAGTCAATGAAAGAGCACCTACACAATGGTGGCCCCATCAGTTCATAGAGGCTAGACCATACAGCCTAAGTGTGTAGTAGGCTACACCATCCAGGTTTGGTAAGTACACTCGTGATGCTTGCACAATGATGAAATTACCTAATGACACATTTATTTATTATTATTTTTTAAGACAGGGTTTCACCAGGTTGGTCAAGCTGGTCTTGAACTCCTGACCTCAGGTGATCCACTCGCCTCAGCCTCCCAAAGTGCTGGGATTATAGGCTTGAGCCACCATGCCTGGCCTCCTAATGACACATTTCTTAGAATGTATCTCTGTCATTAAGCAATGCATACTGTTACACAATTGGCTGGCAATGTGAATTTGTGCACAATTGGCTGGTAATGTGAAGCAATTAAAAATGGATTATCATCTTGCTTGCAAACACAGCTAGCAGTTTATAATTTAACTGAATTAGAGCGAAATCTGGTGAAAATTATTGTTATTTTACAAGTAAGGGAGAGAAAAAGACAGTGGGATACAAAATGAATTTCTCAGCATAAATATGGAAAAATATGACATAAAAAGGTGAGACAAAGTAACAATTTTGATACTTAAAACGCATCAAAAATTTCCAATTCTCTTACAGATGACTTTATACCTTGATAATCTTCTTGTTCTTGCCGTTCATTGATATCTAGCGTGAGCTTTTTCATTCTCATCCTCTCTTCTTGTTCTGCCTGTTGCTGGTTCCAGTGATTTGCAGCAAGTTGAGAGGACATGGGTACATTAAGGATCTTAAACTGGAGGAAAATAACAGGATCACAAAGAGTTTGAGAAAATTGAGAGGAAGAAAAAATCAGACTTCAAACAAAATAACAAGTAGAATTAAACAAGTTAAAAATAAATAATGGATTTCCTTTACTATAAATCAGTAGACAGTACCACCTAAGAACAGATTTCACTATTACTCTAATAGAGTCAAAGCCTATTATGAAGAGGGAAATTAAATAATAACAATAGTCTGTAACTGCTACAAAATAAAATAAAGTTTACAGTGTTGTGTTCAATATAAAACATAATCCCCAGCTCTGCTTAAAATTAACTAACTCCCTGTAAAACCTGTCTTCTCTATTCTCCCCACATTCTCAGCAAAGTTCCCAGGCATCTCAAGACTCCTGTTTTTCTTGCTGACCAGCTGCAAGGTCACAGGGCAAAATAACACCCAAAGAATGTACAGTGCATCTTTCAAAATGCTATATTTCAAATGTAACATAAATCACAAGACATGTTACAAATTTATTAACTGTTCTTCATTCTGGCTTCTGAAAAATGTATTAGCTGCTATGTCATCCTGAATGTATAAAAAATAGCCCATTTTCTTTGTTCTTTGCTCAGTTTTCTGATGTGAATCCACTGACCCAGTGCACCTAAATAAAATCCTCCTGTTTCACGCATTGGTCTCTCTGGTCTCCTAATATCTGCAACATTGAGCCTGGATAAGGGAAAAGCCACCAAGTCCAACCTCCCTAAAACAGATGTTCTGCTTCACTGCACCCTATGTAGAAGCACACATCTAACAACCAGGGACAGACTTTAAATCCACAGACCTCTTTGTGTCTGGGTGACTGTCGGAAAGGTGTTTATACAGAACAGATCTAGTCATCTTCAGCATTACTCGCTATTCATACTTCTGAAGACAGCTATGATTGGAGGAGAGCAAAGCCACTGATCTAGTGAGATCCAGTTCTCGGTTATGGGGGAAAGTGAGTCCTTGTCTAGAAATGCTTTTATTTTTAGCAGGATGTTCCTGGTTTAAGATTGCTTTTAGTAAACAAACCAAGATAGGATCCATGAACTTACGGGCCATGGCTCCGTGCAAAATGTTAAGTAAGTTATGTCAGTTTATAACTTAAATTCTCTCTGCTGTGTGATAATCTGCATATCTCACTTAACAGACCTCATCAGTTACTATGAAGCAAAGGCACATCTGA
This sequence comes from Plecturocebus donacophilus, assembly GCA_004027715.1. Taxonomy (NCBI): domain Eukaryota; kingdom Metazoa; phylum Chordata; class Mammalia; order Primates; family Pitheciidae; genus Plecturocebus; species Plecturocebus donacophilus. The sequence goes on along the minus strand of PVKP010029744.1, from coordinate 14,319 downwards.
TGTGGAATGAAAGATGTAGGGAGCTGTGCCCAAGTTCCAGGCTTCTCTCAGCTTAATCTGTGCCTCCTGAATACTGGCATCTTTGAAATTCTCATTAAATCTCAACATTTCACAAGAACTCTGATCCATCGAAATCTGATTTGACAGTCTGATTCTTCACATTATCTCCAATGTCCTCTCTTGGTATTCTCTCTTAGGATGCACTCTAGTTAGTCAATGTTTTTCTTCAAATGTATCACCCAGAACACCGAACACACTAGGACAGATACACTAAGGTGCAAAATACTAAGTGCAGGTGAGAGACTACAAACACAACTAAACTAAATTTCATATTTAAGAGAGCAGATAAATATCTCACATATCAAAATTAATATTAAGGTAATCCACTTAACTACCAGCCTGGCAAACCTTACCCATTCCCCCAATGATCTCAGCTTGAGACTCTGCTCTTAGTAATCTAGTACTGACTCCTTGCAACTATCATCTCCTTTTAAAAAAGCTCAAAACATTTTTTGTGTTTTTGAGATAGGGTCTCGCTGTGTCATTGAGGCTGAAGTGCAGTGGTGCAATCATGGCTCACTATAGCCACCACCTCCTATGCTCAAGCAATCCTCCACCTCGACTTCTTGTGTAGCTAAAACTTCAGGTGTGTGCTGCCATGCCTAGCTAATTTTCATTTTTTTGTAAGGCCTGGGTCTTTTTTTTTTTGATACGGAGAGGAGGAGCTACTCAGGAGGCTGAGGCAGGAGAATCACTTGAACCTGGGAGGTGGAAGTTGCAGTAAGCCAAGATCATGCCACTGCACTCCAGCCTGGGCAGTAAAAGTGAAACTTCATCTCAAAAAACAAAAACTAAAAACAAAACAAAACAAAACAAAAAAAGAGAAAACCTCTCCACAACCAAGACAATGAGCACATCCGTCACCTTCAAACTTTTTAAGCAAGGCAACCATCCCCAGGCAACCACCAATCTGTTCTCTGTCACTACTGATTAATCTGCATTTTCTTTTAAGAAATGAGGTCTTGCGTACTAGAGTACAGTGGTGTGACCATAGCTCACTGCAGCATCAGAACTCCAGGGCTCAAGTGATCCTCACACCTCAGCTTCCCAAGTAGCTGTAGTTACAGGCACACATCACCATGCTTAAATTCGATTTAACAAATTTTTGGTAGGGGTAGGGTGGTAGGCTAGGGTTGGGGGGCGGGGGGGTCTTGCTTTGTTGCCCAGGCTGGTTTCAAACTCCTGAACAAGCAATCCTATTGCCTCGGCCTTCCAAAGTACTGGGATTATAGGTGTCAGCCACCATGCCCAGTCTGCATTTTCTCTCACTATGTTGCCCAGGCTGGCCTTGAAGTCCTACTCTCAAGCAATTCTCCTACCTTAAGCTCCTGGATAACTGGGACTATAGGTGAGTGCCACCATGTCTGGCTAGTCTGCATTTTTAAAATGTTCTTATCTATCAGATCCTACAACATGCACTTTATTGTCCAGCTTCTGTTTGGCATAATGATTTTCAGAGACATCCATGTTTTGTATGCATCAATACTTTGTTCCTTTTTATTGCAGAATTCTATTCCCTTGTATGAGTATGCCACATATTCATTCACTTGTTAGGAACATTTGGACTGTTTCTACTTTTGGGTTATTTCACATACAATTCTACATTCATGCACAAATCTTTGGATGAATGTTTGTCTTAATCTCTCTCTCTCTTTTTTTTTTGTGAGACAGAGTTTCACTCTTGTTGCCCAGCCTGGAGAGTAATGGTGTGATCTTGGCTCACTGCAACCTGTGCCTCCTGGGTTCAAGTGATTCTCCTGCCTCAGCCTCCCCAGTAACTGAGATTACAGGCACGCACCACTATGCCCGGCTAATTTGTGTATTTTTAGTAGAGACGGGGTTTCACCATGTTGGTCAGGCTGGCCTCAAACTCCTGACCTCGTGATCCGCCTGCCTTGGCCTCCCAAAGTGCTGGGATTACAGGTGTGAGCCACCGCGCCTGGCTTTGTCTTAATCTCTTAAGTGAAAAACGCTAGGAATAAAATAGCTAGAAATACTTTTTTTTTTTTTTTTTTTAGATCTTCTAACACATATCCTCACTGAAGATGGTGTTTTACTTTTTAAGAAACTGCCAAAGTAGTTATACCATTTCTTTTTTTTTTTTTTGATGGAGTTTTTTTTATTCTTGTCATCCAGGCTGGAGTGCAGTGGCACAACCTCAGCTCACTGCAACCTATGCCTCCTAGGTTCAAGCGATTCTCCTGTCTCAGCCTTCTGAGTAACCAAGATTATAGGTGTGGTGCAGTCTTGAACTCCTGACCTCAGGCGATCCAGCTGCCTCAGCCTCCCAAAGTGCGGGGATTACAGGCATGAGCCACGGCACACAGCCCCATTTCTTTTCTTTCTTTCTTTTTTTTTTTTTTTTGAGACAGAGTCTTGCTCTGTCACCCAGGCTGGAGTGCAGTGGCCCAATCTCAGCTCACCACAACCTGCTTCCCGGGGTTCAAGCGATTCTCCTGCCTCAGCTCTGAAGTAGCTGGAATTACAGGCGTACGCCACCACGCCCATCTAATTTTTGTATTTTTAGTAGAGACGGGGTTTCACCATGTTGGTCAGGCTGGTCTCAAACTCCTGACCTCATGATCCACCCATCTCGGCCTCTCAAAGTGCTGGGATTACAGATGTGAGCCACTGTGCCTGGCCCAGCCCCATTTCATATTATGATAGCAGTGTATGAGAGTTCCAGTTCTTTCATATCCCAGGCAAAAAATTGGTATGGTCAATTTTTAATTTTAGCCATTCTAATGAGCATATACTGCTATTTTGTTTGGTTTTTTTCATTTTCCTAACAACTAAATCCAACTGTCTTAAAACTCAATCTAGAATTATGCTAAAAGTTGACATCAAGTTTATTGGACTATCTAGTTTTCAGCACGCATTTTTTGCTTGCTTTTGAAAAAGGAAATATTGGCCCATCATGAATCTTCTGTTCCATTCAGTAGGACTTTTCTAAGCTTAATGACAACTCATTTATGATTACATATAATTTCAGTCCTAAAGGATATAATCTGTTTATGCCTAACTGGGTCTCATTTAAAGTAGACAATCTTTCTCTTTTATTCATTACAATTTCTTTCTTTTTGGGGGGAGAGACAGGGTCTCGCTGTATTACCCAGGCTGCGGTGCAGTGGTGCCATCTCGGCTCACTGCAGCCTCGATCTCCTGGGTTCAAGCAATCCTCCCGAGTAGTTAGGATTACAGGCATGCACCACCATGCTCAAGTAATTCTTGTATTTTTATTAGAGGCTGGGTTTCACCATGTTGCCCAGGCTGATCTCAAACTTCTGAGCTCAAATGATCCACCTGCCTTGGCTTCCCAAAGTGTGAAGATTACAGGCGTGAGTCAACTGCGCCTGGTCAATCTCTTTTTATTATTTTATTTTTGTAGGCATGTGATAGGTGTACATATTTATGGGGTACATAAGGTATTGTGATAAAGGCAGACAATGTGTAATAAGATAATCTCTTTCAACATTACTTAATTTTATCCTTTCAGATAGTTGATAAAAGGTACTGAGAACAAATGTGTTTTTGCTTGTTTGTTTATATGTTTTCCTTATCTCTCTGCAAGCACTGGGACTACCCTTCTTTGTTCTTATACTCTAAAGATAGCCTTTTAAAAAAGCACCTCCTGGGTCCCAGCGAGGTGGCTCACATCTGTAATCCCAGCACTTTGGGAGGCTAAGCTGGGTGGATGACCTGAGGACAGGAGTTCAAGAGCAGCCTGGCCAACAGGGTGAAACCTCATCTCTACTGAAAACACAAAAATTAGCTGGGTGTGGTAGTGCATGCCTGTAATCCAGCTACTCATGAGTCTGAGGCAGGAGAATTGCTTGAGCTTGGGAGGCGGAGGTTGCAGTGAGCCGAGATCACACTACTGCACTCCAGCCTGGCTGACAGTTGAGTGAGACTCTGTCTCAAAAAAAAAGAAAAAGAAATATGAAACATCAATTAGGCTTTGAGAATGACAGCTAAATTTTACGTCATTTTCTGTTCCAAATGCCAAATAAGATGCCTTATTAGAGATGGCAAGGGTGAAAGGGTGAAGACACATGGCAGTCTGAATTTCAGACTCTAGCATTTTAATCGTCTTAATTAGGTGTCTGGCTTTCCTCTCATGGCTGTACTAAATGGTCCTAAACACTTATGAATTATGCAAATACAGAGGTATTGGTAGATTACTGTTTTACAAAACAGTCAGGGAAAGAAGCCCAATTAAAAATGTAGATAGGCAGGGCATGGTGGCCTCCCGGTACTTTGGGAGGCCAAGGCAGGAGGATCACCTGAGGTCAGGAGTTTGAGACCAGAGACAGCCTGGCCAACATAGTGAAACCCTGACTCTACTAAAAATACAAAAATTAGCTGCACATGGTGGCAGGCATCTGTAGTCCCAGCTACTCAGAGGCTGAGGTAGGAAAATTACTTGAACCCGGGAGGTAGAGGTTGCAATGAGCTTAGATTGTGTCACTGTACTCCAGCCTGGGCAACAGAGCAAGACTTCGACTCAATAAAGAAAAAAAAAGTAGATAATTTCTTAATCGTCATGAAACTGGAAGTTGCAACTCTAATGGCCATTTTATCCCCTTTTTAGGTTCCCGATGATAAAATTTGAAATTTCCTTCATAATCCACTAATAATAAGCCTAATGCTGATGGTACTAAATCATACTAATGAAATAGTATAGAACATTGTAAAGAAAATTTCATAATAAATGTGATCAGAAAGGTAAAAAATATAGAATATATTCTATAGGTAAAAAAAGAATATATTCTTATTCATTTATAAGATTAGCAATTTCTTCTAAAGGGAAACAATTATAAATAAAAGATAAAAACACATTTTATAAACTCAGACAAGTTTCACAAAAGGAAAACTTCTCGAGTATTATGTGCTTAAAAAGAACTTAAAAGAGACAGTAATAAATATAGGGAAATGAAGAGACATATGTACTGATGCCACCTTTGCCTACTGCCTTTACTGCAGAGCTACTAATGTACTGTTAAAAGAGAGATGCTACTTTATGGCAAATTAGATGATAAAAATATTGAAGTCACTCAAACTAAATTTCCTGAACATAATAGCAATGACAGTGATTTAGCTTATATTTTGCAGCTACTCCATGACTAGCTAAAATTTTAAAAATATATAATCTCAAGTTACTATGACATAAGTATCAATTACTCTAGTCAAAATATAATCATAACTCATTATGTAAATATTAATTCCAAAAAAGGTTTGCTTGCCAGTATTAAACTATATTATGCATTTATTTAAAATAATAAAAAAGCTTTTTAAAACATTTTATAGCATTTCTATTTCATTAAAACTTGTTTCAATTTAAATTCCTTATTCTAGTTCATAAATATTTAAATCTAGAAAGGAATAAATTACCAAAAGCATTATCTTTTTCTTTCTCTGCAACTACTCACTTCATTAGTGCAATATATTCTCCCCTAATAACTACAACAGAAAGTTATTTCTGAGTACAAATTTGATGCACAAAGAGATCTTTCACTTAAAAACTAAAGATTCCTATAAGGCAACATATTTCACATTAGTAGAAAAAACTGTTGCACCAGAAGGGCCAACACCCAAAAGCCAAATAAAGAAATAAAAATCAGAACAAAATATACTTTCTTTTTCAGACCACAACATACCACTGATGTTTCCTCAAATAATGTTCCAAAAACCAAACATTTTCCAAAATTCCAAATAAAGTTTAGTAGTGCTGAAAATTTACTTAATAACCAAGTACTCTGAGTTCTCATTTCATGCCTGCTAATATTTTAAAAATTTAATAACAATATATCCTTAAAAATTAAACTAAATGTTACATTTTAAGAAACAAGGACTTCAAATTCATTTACATAAAATTTCATAAGCTACATGGTTTATAATCTACCTACTGTGAACCAAAAATATTCCTTCTAAAATATACAAAGTCTTATTTTGATCGATATACTTTGGAATTCCAGACTGTTGAAATACTTATTTTCCAAAGCCCATGAATTTTTTTTTTAAGGAGGCTTTGATTAATTTATTTTCAATGCCTACATGTTCTATATGGGCCAGATGGGTTGTAGAGTTGACAAAGGTGATAATGAATATTCATGTATTTCATGAAAGGGAGGAAGAAAAAAACTGATTATTTACTGTTGCGCAATCTGACCTTCAAAGAGAGATATTCTGAAACTTTCTTTTAGTTAACAAAAATCATGGTCCTAGTGTGTCAATGGAATACCACTATCTAGCAGCTGTGCAGGAACAGGGACCAAGGTATATCTAACTGCAGCTGCCATATGCTGCCCTTCGCAATTCAACAGACAGATCTGTAGTGGCTGTGTCCATGTGCACATGCCTTACAACTTGACGGCCTAATTACCTTTGGAAACTTTGCCAAGAAAAGCTGGTGATGGGGGAAGGGAGTAGGAAGAAGCTAAGAGCTTTTAAAGAAAAAGAGAATGAAGGAGATCTAAAACATGGTAACTGAAATAGAAAAGTCTAGTTCAGAGAACTAAGTAGTCCCCTGAAAAGCAAAAATGCTGGGTTGTGAATCCCGGCAACAGTGGTGAATTAACATTTCCAGGTGCTCTGAGGACAGCAGTCTTAGCAAAGATCTCAGTACAACGCCAATTTTGGGTCTCATTTTTTAAAAAAGCTCTCATTTTTCCCACAGATAACCCTGGTTGAAGAAGGGGAGAGGTATGGCTCTCCTGAAAGCACCATGAAGCCTGGCTGGAGCCTGGGCCGGAGGCAAGGCCCACTGATGGCAGTGTCTGAGGAAGATTCAGCAATGCTCTGAACCCATCAAGGTTAACTCTCAATAACGAGTCTTTGCCAGCCCCACACCCCAGGATTCTCTTTTTTTTTTTTTGAGATGGAGTCTCACTCTGGCCCAGGCTGGAGTACAGTGGCAGGATCTCAGCTCACTGCAACCTCTGCCTCCTGGGTTCAAGCGATTCTCCTGGCTCAGCCTCCTGAGTAGTTGTGATTACAGGCATGTGCCATCATGCCCAGCTAATTTTTGTATTTTTAGTAGAGACGGGGTTTCACCATGTTGTTCAGGCTGGTCTCCACCTCCTGACTTCATGATCTGCCCACCTCGGCCTCCCAAAATGCTGGGATTACAGGCGTGACCCACTGTGCCCAGCCACACTCCCTGATTCTAATTGGTATATAGGTGGTATCACTGCAGCAAAAAGTGTTATATTGCACAATTTTGATCTCAGTGTAAAGGAGCAGTTGCCTGACAAAAGCAGGGGTAAAATTTAGGCATCATCTGTTTGAGGTTGTTCTAGTGGGGAGAACATCTCAGATGCAACTTACTGTGGAGTTCTCCTTGGTCATCCTAACTAGGAGGCAGCCTCCCCATCCCTGTCTCTTTCTATCATCTTAACCTGCTTTATCCTTCTTGGTAGCCATTCCCCCAATGTGATTTGGTGTACTTCTCATATGCCTCCCAACACCAGAATGAAAGCTCCCAAGAGAGGAGGGACTTTGGGTAACTGCTACTATGTTCTGCATATAGAAGCGCCTAGCGTGAAGCAGGTAAATGATAAATATTTGTTAAATGACTGTGTAAATGAATGTGGGAACCCGGTATTGGACTTGTCTAAGGTAACTGTGGCAGCTACCATACACAACAAAATCTAACATTCCATTAATTCTAAGATGCACCATTATTTTACTTATCACCAAAGCAGAAAGAAATGCTGTCAATTATCACAGGATTCCATGGACTCTAAGAAGCAACTTGAGCTCAGAAATGTTAAAATGTAAAAAAAATTTACAGAATTGACCTAAATACATCTAAAGGAGCATCTGAGAGCCTATATTCTCTTCATATCATGTTTCATTATCTGCAAATATGTGCATTTGTCTCTCTCCCTCTCAGTAGGAGATAAGTTCCACAAGGGCAGGACGTTTTCCTGTTTATCACGGTAGCCTCAGGACCTGGAATAGAATAGTACCTGGCACATAGTAGATGCTCAGTAAGTATATGACATATCAACTATGAATCCCTATATTAACAGCTTGGTAGAGGGGGAAACGGTTTTGAGAGACCATCTTGTATGAAGGGGAAAGAGCAAACAACAAAAATGGAGAGGGATATGGAGAAGGGTTGGTGTGATTTTCAAGTGATGGCATCTGAGCCTCCTCCTGGGCTGTGTCAGTCACCATCTTCCTTTCCTTCCCTACCTGGTGCTTGCTGGTGGAACCTTCATGCTAGAAGTCAAGGTACTTATATATTCTTACAAATATATATGATTTAAAACATATAAGGGGCCGGGTGCAGTGGCTCACGCCTGTAATCCCAACACTTTGGGAGGCCGAGGTGGGCAGATCACCTAAGGCCAGGGGTTTGAGACCAGCCTAGCTGACACTGTGAAACCCCGTCTCTATTAAAAATACAAAACCAGGCTGGGCACAGTGGCTCATGCCTGTAATCCCAGCACTTTGGGAGGCTGATGTGGGCAGATCATGAGGTCAAGAAATCGAGACCATACTAGCCAACACGGTGAAACATGATCTCTGCTAAAAATACAAAACTTAGCTGGGTGTGGTGGCGAGCACCTGTAGTCCCAGCTACTTGGGAGCCTGAGACAAGAGAATCCTTGAACCCGGGAGGCAGAGGTTGCAGTGAGCCAAGATCTTGCCACTGCACTCCAGCCTGGCGACAAAGCAAGACTCTATCTCAAAGAAAAACAACAACAACAACAACAACAAAAATTAGCTGGGTGGTGATGTGTGCCTGTAATCACAGCTACTCCCGAGGCTGAGGTGAGAGAATTGTTTGAGGCAGAGGCTGCAGTGAGCCGAGATCCTGCCACGGCACTCCAGCCTGGTCAACAAAGTAAGACTCCACCCCAAAAAACAAAACAAACATCATATAAGGGATAAAATTATTCTACCGCTGAATGCTTTAAAACTGTCCAACCCTTACCCTCTTGTAGGTCAAAAAGAATTTAGAACCTATAAAGCAAAGTTGCTCCTTTAACTGGGTAACTCACAATCAGCTATAAATACAGGACCAGGGTGGGCAGTTTCTTACCTGCTGTTTATTGCCTTTTCTTGTTAACATGACAAACGGCATTGTGTCTGCAGACTCCGCCTCTCCTTCCCCACCGCCCAGTGGGGGCCCTTTCCTCAGCTGGCTTTTGAGATGCAAAGGAATAGCAACATCAAGTTGGTGTACTTTAACAGATTCACCACTTCGTTGCTAAAAGAAATTAAAAGGGACATAATAAATACTCCTATATATATATATATATATATATATATGGATATACGTCGATATAAATTACAAACTCATTCAATGCTGTATTTCTTAAAACACAACAGTCATAAGAGCCATAACAGTCAACAATCACAACCACCATAATACTCCTTCTGAAACATGGATAAACCCAAGGAGTATTTCTCCCCTCCACCTAACACCTCTGCCTATGACACGGAAGCAATTGTGGGACTTGGCTGCTGTTGATGGCTTCAGCCTCTCCCAAGCACGCAATGCTGCGGGTTCTACTGAATTCCCCTGTTCCTCAAACACACTGCACCCTTCTACTCATCCTCCTAGACCACATCTTCCTTTGTAATCATCAGGCAGGGTGGGCTCGTCACTGCATCCCTTTCTCCCAGGCTCCCCAGCAGGGTGTCACCCACAGCAGGCACTCATGGAGTGCTGAAGAACAAATGAAATCTATGACCATTTGATTAATTCCTTGGTTGGTAATATCAATTATTTTTAACATTGACACTGAACTTTCCAACCAATTAATTAAATGAAACTTCACTGAAGACTTGCTATGTGTTACAGGCTTGGAGATAGTAATGGTAAAAATACTTGGCCTCTACCCTCAAAGAGCTCATAAGCTTGTTAAGACAGATATAGCAACAATTATGATGACACCTCATAGGTGTGTATCACCTATGGAGGAGATGAAGTGACTACCTGTGCCTGGCTGGGAGTGGCTGTGTGTCTTTCACGAAAGGCTGAAAAGAAACGGCACATTTAAGAATGTGAAAGACTTCATCCAACTTCTTCCAAGCAGATGGTAAAAGAGCAGTTTGGGTGATGCGGAGGGAATCGAGGCAGGCGAAGAACAGGTGCAAAAGCAAGGATGTGAACCGGCAGGGTGAACTTAGGGAACTGAAAACACAGGACTGATTAATGAGCAGCAAAGAGGAAAGAGCTGAATGATCCTCAAAGCTGGGGAGAGAATGCTGAAAGGCCCTAAAAGTCTTGGAAACTGCTCTCCCACCATTTAAACAGTCTTCTGATACAGGCCCTACAGATTCAAGAGGCTTGCAAATGAAGCAAAATCGTGTTTTATTGTTTGTTTTTTAAGCTCCAATTTATCAGAATCTGCTTGAAAGTCTTCCCAGGTTCATAAGATTTATAAAGACTTTTTACTTAAAATTCAAAAGGAGCATGATAGACAAATACTGATTTCTCTTCCTGATTATAAAATTAACATATTCTCTTCATAATACAAAAACATATTAGTAAGTATGTCCACACTACTCCTCCAGAGGCTTCCCTCTGCCCCAACCCCAAGATGCAACAACTATAAACAACGGGAGTATGATCTTCCAGATTTTTTCTCGCATATACTAACATACACATATAAACAAAAGCAACCACTCTGCTTATTGTTGTATACTCAAAATATTTTTTCTTCTGTTTAATCTTATTTCTTGGACACCTTTGAGTATGTACAGTACTAATTACATTGATATGCCCTTATTTTTTAATTGATTCTCTATTGACAATCAAGACTCTTTTTTTTTAATGCTCCTTCCCACACACAGAAGGACTTTCTTTCCTACCACAAACAATGTGACATTCTTTATATATTTAGCTTTAGAAAGAGAATTACTAACTAGGGGTAAATTTTAGATCAACTGGCAAGCCCATCTGCAGGTTTACTGAATTTCCCGCTAAAAAAGCTGGACCGATTGACATTTACAAATCCCTTTGCTGAAACAAAACCACACTGGGTGTTATCACTTTGTAAATCTCAGTATCTGATGGTCTGATAAATGAAAAGGTTCATCTTGACTTGCATACTGTTTTATTACTCATGAGCTTGGGCATGATTTTGCCATTACCTTTCACACAATTAAAAAAACACTAGGTCATTCAGTTTCTCACTGGTTTGCTATAGAAGGATTAGCCCTTTGTGTAGACTACAAATATTTCCTTCCTGGCCTGTCATTTCTTCAAGTTTCTTACAGCATCCTGTGCTAGAAGGCAACACAGTAAAATGGTTGATAACAGACTCTACCAATTCCTAGCCATGTGACTGTAAGCCAGTTTCTTGTCTTTCCAAGCCTCTGTTTCTTTAACTATAGCAAAAGAATGCTAACAGTGTCTGACAGCACTGTGCAGAGAATAGATGTAAAGTGCTTTACGCAGGGCATAACAGCCTTCAAAATTATTGAAGTGTTTGATAGATTCGCAATTAATTCTGGTGTGGAAATAAAACAGAAAGTTTGCTTTATTTTTGTTTATTGCCTGTGTTCCCTTAAATGACTTGCTGCTATCTTCATCATATTATTAAACTGTCATGTTTTGGGTCTATTTTGGATTCTCCTCCATTTCATTCATCTATTTCTGTATCAAACTATTATTGTCAGTTTAAAATGTTTTCATATCTTGTAGAGCATTTCACTCATTTCCCAGAAATCTGATAGCTATTTTGCTTATTCTTACAGATGTTTCCAGAAATAATTTTAAATTCATTCTGCATTGATCTCCCTGCTCTTCTCTTTCCCCTGCAAAAACAAAACAAAACATCTTCCTGGTGTGATATAATTAGGATTACACTAAGTTTAAGGGCTTGATTTATGAAGAATTAATGTCTCTAGGATACTGCATCTTCCTATGACAATTTCATCAAAACAAAGAGACTGTAAAGTTGTTCAGTATTTTGATAATGCTTAAAAACTAGGGCCCAATATGGGATTCAATTTTTCTCCAGCAAAGAAGCACATCTGCAAAAGTGTGAATCCAAACTTCCCTCCTCCTTGATTACATCTTTCCATCCTTCCAGCTTGCTTCTTCAAGAACTGTCAATAAGCAAAAATTATTGGACCATATCAAAATCTTAAGTTCCTTTGCCTTCACCAGCTTTTCTACCTTATTTCTAAATGTTAGGATTCTTCAGGTCTCAATCCTGACCCTGCTTCTCTTCTCTCTCCACACTTTACACCAGGGATGACTCATTTGTTCCCACGCTTTAAATATACTCTACCAATCACATTTATGTTTTCACTCCACATATCCCTATAATCTCTATTTTGACATTTCCATTTTGACATCTCACAGGCTTCTCAAACATAACATGGCCAAAGGGGAACTTTTGCTCATTGGTCCCTTGTTTCCTGGCCCAGAGATCAGCCAATGGCCCAATCCAGAAAACCAACTATCATCTTTGACCCCTCGCCCCCTACACACCCATATCCAATCCAGCACCAGATAAGCCAGGTCATTTTATCATCTAAATAGCTCAAATTCAGACTTCTCTCCATGTGCCTTGCCATAAGCTATACAGCTGAGCATCATCTCTCACCCGAGTCACCACAACAGCCTTCTGCCCAGGCTCCCTGCTTATAGTCTTGCCCTGGTGGTTACCCCTGCCTTCCCATATAGGATCATGCCCTGCCCTCTATTAGTGCTGGCCTTCTTTTAGTTTTTCAAATACAGGTTCTTTTCTCCCTCATGACCTTTGACAGATTGTTCCCATTTTCCCTTCAATTTTCTCCTGGATGAATGGCTCCACTTGACTTGCCCTGTTTGAAATTCATGATCTCAGAGACGTCTTCCCCATTATCCTATCTAGGAAGGCCCTTCCCTTACTCTCCAACAAAGCATTCTGCTCTCAGCATTAACACAATTTGAAACGATGTATTTGTTTAGCTGTTAAATATCTACCTTCCATCAGAACAGGAACCACATCGGTTGTATTTACCACTTTACACGCTGGGCACATAGTAGGTACCCATAAACATATCGAGTGGCAGAGTAAATGGCTATTGAGTCACATAGGATGGGAAGTTTCTCAAAATAGAAAACTAGTCTCTTCTCCCAGGGATTATAATGATTATGTTTTATTTGATTGCTTGGGCTCCTAAATGACATAAATGTAAGATTTATTTCATAAATTAGGAGCTTTCTGGATATATGAAGACATATTATTTTACTATATAGAGCAAAAAGTAGATCTCCTAAGACACCTGTAACACTAATTTGTACTTGATCATACCTTTGGCTGTAGCAGCATCAAGGAAAGTAAAATCCAACATTTCAACTCTAAAGGACTGCTCCATGAGCATATAAAGACTCCATAATATCTTCTACCTTTTTAAAAAAAAACCCAGTCTTTTAACTCTACGACCTTCTCTAGCTACCTCCCCGTTTCTCTTCCCTTTCTACCAAAACTCCTCAGGACTTATCTATATCCAGTATCCTCACTCCCTCCCTTCCCATTTTCCACCAAACCCACCCCAATGGGGCCTGTGTCCTGCCATTCGAACAAACCCACTCTTCAAGTCACCAAAGGGTTAACAACAAGTGCATATAGGGTTGAAGTAAACAGTCTAAGATTTTGCCTCTAACTCTAAAAAAAATAGTTACTTCAAATTACCGTGGCATTCAAAAAACTGCTAGATGGTATTTTTTAGAAAATCCAGTTTATTGAGAGAGAGATCCAAGATGGCCAATTAGCAACAGCTCAGGAATGTAGCTCCCAGTGAAAGCGCAGAGAACGAGTGGACTCCGCACTTTCTGACGAATTTTTGTTGCCCACAGACCGGGAGATTCCCGACAGAGGAGCCACACAGGTCGCCAGCGTGACTCCTTTGGCCAGCGCAACTCTTTTGGCCGGCACCCCAGCGCGGCGCTTCCCAGAGCGGAGTATACGGGACAGACGGGCTCGGCTGGTCCCATCCCCACAAGGAAAACAGCAATTGGAAACGCTGAGGACTGAGAGTTTCACAGCAAGCACAGCGAACCCGGGAAGGTCCGGTTCTGTGGGGAACGGGCATCCGCCAAAGGAAAACTAAGAAACAGAAAAACTTCATCACCGGGCGGAGAGAGATCTAAGATGGCCGCGTAGCAGCAGCTCAGGATTGTACCGCGACGTGAAAGCGCTAAGCGCGTGGCCGACGCGACGCTCTTCCGATTTTTGATGCCCACAGATGGGGAGATTCCCAGCGAAGGAGCCACACGGGTCGCCAGTGCGACTCTTTTGGCCA